>WIQG01000655.1:0-43433 GCA_014925785.1 Mycena galopus ATCC 62051 | reverse complement strand
CCAAACGCCGTCGTCTCAGTTTTTAAATCATTGACGAGACGGGAAACTAGAAGCTGCTCCTTGCAATCGGCGTTGAAAGCAAGGAATGTCCGCCCGGCAGTATTCATCAATGCCTTCCCTCATCCATCTCCAATGCAGGTTCATTAGCTGGAATCACATAATGAAGGAATCGTCAATGAGGATATCAAATCTGGCCCTTTTTTAAAACTCAGGAATGGATCATTCTGAAACTCATTCTTAGGCGCGTCATTCCAGACCTATTCAATTCCAGTTATCTCTCCTTATCTCTGCGACGTCACGGGCTTGTCGGACGCGGGAGTCTCAAACTTCATGCACATGGCCTGGCTTAAAATGGGAACAAGTATTCCAGACCTATTCAATTCCAGTTATCTCTCCTTATCTCTGCGACATCACGGGCTTGTCGGGCGCAGGAGTCTCAAACACTCCGGGAAATCTGTTATTTCGGGGCGCCCGGAAAAGGGACGCGCGTCCTGGCCAACACCGATGGCCGACTTCGGCTTGATCTCATTGAACATATATATGTGAAAAGCTATTGAGCCTATTGAGATATCTCGGAAGTCCAATGGCTACTATAATTCCTACCCAGAAGAGTGCGCTCAATATCGTTATGGTTGGTCTTCTCAATCTTTCCGGTCAAGGAGCGATGATTGAGTGCATGGCAGGGGTCAATGACCTTCGGGCTCCGGGCATGGATGGTGTGCGCGTGCACGAGCCAAAGGACATGAGGCCATGCTCGACACGTTCCTCAAGCACGGGCACCGCGAGGTAGGTCGTCCAGCCCAACCATAGTACATTCGGGCTCACATATGCTTTGTTTTTCGCAGCTCGACACCGCACGCGTATACGCTGCAGGCACATGCGAGGAGTATTTGGCCAAGGCCAACTGGGAGGCCAAAGGTATCCTAATGGAGACTAAACTCTATCCCGCGAAGGTGCATGATTTACTCCCAGTCACCGTATAGAACGACTAAACGGCTCGCTCGAAACTGCAGGGCCAAAAGATAACAGGCACCCATTCGCCTGAGGTGGGGAGGTTCAATGTCGGCAGTGTCGGTCTTTTGACAATGATCAATACCCCGTGCAGGATCTGCGCAAGTTCCTCATGATGTCGCTTAAAGCACTCAACACAGAGTCAGTGAGGACCTCAGAGCCTCAGAGTTTGTTTTTAACTTCATTACAGCAAGATCGAAATGTGGTACTTGCATGGGCCCGACCGTTCTGTGCCTTACGAGGTAACCCTCAAGGCCGTCGATGAGCTGTACCGCGAGGGGCATTTCAAAAAATTCGGCATCAGTAATTATATGGCCTGGGAAGTCGCCGAGATCGTGGGCATCTGCAAGCAACATGGATACATACAGCCTACCGCCTATCAGGGAATATACAATGCAATCCACCGCACTGCCGAGCCTGAACTCTTTCCCGCGCTACGCAAGTTTGGGATCGCTTCTATGAGTTCAATCCGCGTAAATCTCTTTCTTTCTCTTTCCAAAGTATTATGCGTACTCATCCGTTGCTCAGTCGCAGGCGGATTTTTTACCGACCGCTACGCGTCCATGGACGAGAAGCCCGAGAGCGGCACACGTTTCGATCCAGACGGTCGCCAAGGCAAGGTATGTAACATGTTTGTGTGTTATGCATTTGCCAGCAATCGTCGACATTTAGTTTCATCTCTATTAATTCTCTGTGTGAAAGTGGGCGACAGCTAATCTTATGCATAGAACTACCGTAACCGATACTGGAAGCCAGCATACTTTGATGCGCTCGCCGAAATCCGTCCCATTGTGTTGGCGCATGGTTTGACCATGGCCGAGGTCGCATTGCGGTGGATTTCTCACCACTCGCTCCTTCGCCGTGAGCACGGTGACGCAGTCCTCATCGGCGCTTCTAGCCTTGCGCATATTGAACAGGTGTGTAATTTATTGGGCTATATATATTTCCCTGCCTCGTTGTCCTTCTGGCATCAGTTCCGATGCTCAACACGAAAATCATGCATCAAATTCCTTTTGCACGAACACTTTTGATATCGAATTTACTCATTCCGTTGCAGAATCTTATTGATCTGGAGAAAGGCCCATTACGTGAGCTGTCTGGTTAATATTGTATATTTTAACCAATTTTTTTGCATTACAGCGGAGGAAGTAGTAGCGGCACTCGACGCAGCGTATGCGCGCGTGAAGCCGGAGGTCACCGTTTACTATCACTAGGCATGCGATTATTGTAGTCGCGGGCGCGGTTGTCGCAGGCAACTGCGGGTATCCAGAGTCGCGGTCTGAACGGGTATGAACTTGAAAGAGACTTGAACGATTAATATACTTTCTGTGACAGCATGGGATCGCGAGTCCAGTAGTACTCCATTATGCCACAAGATCTGAGATGTTTTGAACCGTGAGAAACGTGGCTGTGCCAAGATATACACTTCCTCTGTCACGCCCGTCGGCCTTCCAGCACAGGCCACAAGCCGAGCGCTGCACGGTTGCAAGGCTGATAGTCTACAGCCGTAAGTTATACACTTGTCAAATCACCTCTTCAAGTCTCATACTGTTGCGATTTTGCGGTTGAGCGCTTCAACAGTCCACATTTGTCCGACTAAATGCTAGTGCATGCCCCGCGCTGCTGGGCTGTTTCTTGCCCGGAATCCATTCAATGTTCAACTAGGTTGAACCTTCTGTTGAACCTTGAACCTGCGATTATTCAACTCTGCCGATAAGTAAGCTTCATAGTACGGGAACAGGGCTCCTGAGGCATTCCAAGAAATCAACCCATGACACTGAACTGCAAATTCGATTGTTGCAGCAGACACATTCGTCCACTGTTTCTGATCGGTTATCGACCCCATTTTTGAAAAATGTGGTAAATTATTGACAGGCCCAGGCCCAAGTCGAACGGGCTTCCTTGCGGAATTCAACAAGGGATGGGGCAGACTAAATGTAAGTGCGCACCTCGCGTCTCTGGGCCTTTTCTTGCCTGTAGATGAAGTTCGGATTATGGATTCCGGGAGTGAAGCCGAGATGAGGCCATGGCAGGGTCGAGGTATTCAAATTACGAGACAAAGTTCAAACAGTGTGGGGAGATTATTCTGCCGTATTTTTATATATGATAGGAAGGAAAGCTTGCGATTCGGGTCGAGGCTCGAGGTATTGCAATTGCACTGAAAAACGGCGAAAAAGACTATATTTTCTCCGGGTATGGCCCAGGCTCAAGTCGACCGAGCTTCCTTACGGAATTCAGCCATGGTACAGCAGAATTATTGAATGCAAGTGCGCACCCGTATCTCTCGGCCTTTTCTTGCTTGTCGTCGAACCGCGGATTATTCATTCCTACAGTGAGGCCAAGATGAGGCCATCGGTGAGGTAGAATCAAATTACAAGCAAAAAGCCTCAAACAGTGCCGGGAGATTTATTCTAGGGAGGGACATGATGTCGCACGGAACACGGCGAAAAAAAGCTATCTATTCTTCGTCCATGGCCCAGGCCCGATTCGAACGAGCTTTCCTGCAGAAGTTCCAATCCCATCTTGATAGATGGTGCAGGCGCGCACCCCGCGCTTCCGGGCCCTCCTTGCTTGGTTAGACCTGGTAGTATTGGCCCAGCTCAGGAGGCAGGAGCGGAGAGTAGATTCGAGAAACGTAGTACGTACCAGTCGGCTCGCTTAGACTATGGGGCATTTGATGATGGATTTTGAATATGGCGAGAAAAAAGCCGGTTCAACCTCTGACGTAGGTCCGAATTGAACGAGCTTTTCTGCAATTACATTACCCTTGCAAATATACCGCGCCTCTGGGCTCTCCACTGTCTTCGAATTTTGTGGTCAAATCTGTGCCGTTTGAATCGTGGTCGTGGAACTATCGATGATTATTTCAACGATACGGAAATTGCATCGGCGAGGTTTCACTTGGTTTTTCAGTCCCGGCTAGAGTATGTTGAAGTTCTGGAACGTTGATACGAATCCCCGGTCTCTGACACAAAAACTTTCTTCCAACCGCCTAACTCAGACTCGAGTCGAACGAGCTTCCTTGCAGAGTGTCCGCACGCAGGTCCTATTTCTAAATTGCAAGTGCGCATTCCACGCCTCTACTCTAGACCCTTCTTATCCTTGGGAGTGGGAGTGAAGTTGGTGTCGAGCGGATCACATATATAGAAAAAAGAAAAAAATAAAGGGTACTTGACACTCCGGGAATTCTCACCTCGATTTGAACGGGGATTACGGGATAGCCATGGAAGGGGTCATAATTTGAAAGAGTACCACGTAGTGCCTACCCCGACTTTCTCCGAGAATTTGGCCATCCTACACTGCCAGGATGAAAAATTTGCGTCCGGTAGTGGTTGACGCATGGGATATCGAACCGAAGAAGATTGCAGGTAGCGAAAAAGAATCCCCAATTTTCCCCGTCAATGCTATCGCCCAGGCTCGAGTCGAACGCTTCCTTGCAGACTTTGATTTGTGTCACATGTCACATTAATGCAAATGCGCACCCCGCGCCTCTGAGCCTCTTCCTGCTTGGAATTCGTTCCAGTATTATTGGCAACTTGAAAACCGTAAATTCAAAGAGACTGAATGAGGCCACAACATAGTGCCCCGCCAAGTACGCAACGTCTCATGAGTGAAAGGTTGAGGTACGGTGCTTGATTTAAGTAGAGCTGAAAAATATTTAAGATGGCGAAAAAATTGGATGACTGTGCCAATCCCGTATGACCCAGGCTCGAGTTGAACGAGCTTCTCCGCAGAACTACGGATTATAACTTCGATAATGGTTCGCGGTGCGCCCCGGGGGCCTCTGGGCCTTTTCTTGCATCGTTTGACCAGTGGATTTGTGCTGTAAATCTGAGTCGCCGACGAAATAAACTTATTTCCCTCGGTGGATGTCAGGTGTTGACGCGTTCTTTACGCTGTTGTGGCCGGTCGCCGTCCCGTGACTCACTGCGAGGTTGATCTTTTCCACTACAAGCGCCTTCTCCCTCCTCTCGCTCGCCTACCGCGCAGCCGTTCTCCAGGCAGGTAACGCATGAAATCTGTCTAGGGTACGCATTCAAAAAATCTAGTGTGGCGGGTTTCTTTTCTTTTCCGGCTTTTATTCCGCCTCGCTGACCTGGAGTCCTCCAGAAAATCGCTGATACGGGTGTATTACTCTTCTCTAAGCATTAGATCTGCAAAGCGACACGTATCTGCCCACTCAGAACGAGTTCCTTGCGTCACGCACCGACAAAAGTGAATATTCGGCTCGGCCGAAACAATTACAATTACGCGGAAGATGTTGCCGAGAGCATTTGGGATATGAAAATCCCATGTCCCATGGGATGATCGGTGGGATGCGGATGGGATGATGGTGGGATTTAGACATCCCATCAGCGGCTGACTTCGGCACAGCGGAACAAAGCACCGCGTAGGGTGCAATACTTAACTAGTATATTTCTGATTTGCAGGGCAACTTACAGACCAGCCAATAGCACATATGCTTACGGCTGTCACCGAGAACATAGTTCAAGAAATTCGCCCATGGCATTGCCGGCACTGTCAGCATTGCAAGCATTGAATGTATGTTCTAGGAAAGAGAACAGAATGCTTTCGGTACACAACCCAAGAATTCGAGAACGGAGCACATACAATTCACATGGGCGAGCTTCGAGCACAAGAAACAAACGGAAAAACCATCAACACGGACGTTCTCGGGAAAAATTCTCGCGCACGTCGGCACGATCCCTACATTTGATGGGAAGCTGGATGGCCCACAGGCCGTTGCAGTCTGGTATTCAGGAGGATAATAAAGCAAAATATAGAGGGAGACCTTCAGCACCCCTAGCAAATTTTGACTCCGAGTGATCGCACATCAAAGTTCCATTTCGGCCTGTTGGGTGCCGATGGGATTGATGGCGGGATGTTTCATGGGATTTCCAACTCTCGAATTTCCTGATGTTGCCGAAACAATTAGAATTTCCCATATCGGGTAATTTTAATTGTTTCGGTAGCATGTTTGGCCGAGCGGAATATTCACTTTTGTCGGTGTGTCAAGCTTTTGAACTTGAAGCGATACGACACTCAGAAGCCCTCAAGAGTGCTCTTTCTCAGATTATGAATTACCGACACTCCCATGTCTCGCCTTCCCCGCCCGCACTCATCTCTGGACCCCAAGGCCTTTGCCCCGTCTCTGAAGCGTAAAATCGTTCCAGTGGAGGACGACATCGAGACACCCGTCGAGAAGGGCACCGGGACCTCCAAGTGTCCGCATCGCGCAACGCCACCGCCTCTTCCACTACCTCCACAGCAAACTCTACGGGAAACCCAAAGCCCGCCGTGGTAATGCCTCGGCCCCTGACGCGTCCCAGGCCCCCTGTCGCCGCGCGCCGCGCATGTCCACCGTGCGCAAGCCCTCGTCGGGTATCCGCATTAGCATCGGGGCCCCTCGTCGAAACGCACTGCATCGGGTTCAGCCACTGTGGCCGCACCAGACGTGATCACGAATCTACACAAGCGCCTCGTGACGCTCGAATCGGCGCACACGCAAGACAAGGAGCGGCTCGCGACGCTCTTTGAGTCCGCTGCTGCCCCATCCTCTGCTGCTACTACCACCTCTGCCTCTGCCACCGCTGATTCGGAAGCGCTCCTTACCACCCAGTCCTAGCTTGCCAGCACTTCCTCCCAGCTCGCCGCCACCATCACCCAGCTCACCTCTCTCCAATCCGAGCTCGCTTCTCTGCGCACGACCCTGCACATGCACCAGGATGGCGAGGCCTCTGTGCGGGCTGACGCCACCTCCCTCCGCGCCGAGATCCTGTATTTGAAAGCCGAGGTGCTGTCCGGCAAGACGGTGGTGAGCACCGCACAGGACGAAGCGGGCGAGCTGCGATGGGCGTTGGCGATGGAGCGCGAGGAGGGCGAGATTCGGGGGCGGAGGGCGGAGCGGCTGCTGAGGGAGGTGAAGGATGATTTGGAGGAGCGGGATGCGAGGTTGGCGAAGCTACGTGCGGAGCTGGCGAATGCGACATCGTCGGAGGTGGGGCTGCAGGAGCGGTATCGTGCGCTTGAGGGCTGGACGCAGCGGCTTGCAGCCAATCTCAGCGCGCTACAAGCCGAACGCGAGAAGGAGCAGGCGGAGATGGAGGAGGAGGGGAGGGAGGCAGAGGCGGAGCGGGAGAAGGCAAGGGCGGAGAGGGTGAGGGCGGAGGAGGAAAGGCAGAGGCTGCATGGCATGGATATGGAGCTAAAGAGGAATACCCGCGTTTTCTGCCATGTAAGGCCCGTTCTTCCTTCTGAGCTTGCATCGGGCGTGAGCGAGCGAGGAGGGCGGGTCCTTCTCGGCTGCTGGGACTCTCGGCGGCGGCGCTGATGCAGAAGACACCGTCGCGCAGGTCGCGTACCCGGACGTGGTGTTGCCGTACCCCTCGGCCCAGAAGGAGATTGTGTTGAGCTCGACAGGGGCAGGGTGCAAGTGAGACGCGGGGATGGGGAAGGGAGGCAAGGGGAGGTTTGATTTTGATCAGGTGGGTGCCGCTTTTTATTATTTTCGTTTTTGTGCTTTCCCTTGCGTACTACTGCTGCTTTGCTCTCCTCTACTTAGGTCGTGCGTCAATCTATCCATACCTTACCATCCTCCGACCTTCATCGCTAACCCACCTCAGGTACGGGGAGGCAGCAGTGACGCCATACATCTAACCCGCAACGTTAACGTGACCTGCTTCCTTGCTGTGGCAATCTCGGGCAGCCGCAGCATCGGTATTGACAAGGAGAGACTCTAGGATTGCCCGCTTTGTCAGCTTTTCTCTGTCATCGGTTCTCAGTGTATGGAGATTGCCCCCTCGCTATGCTGCCGCTCATCTGCCCATCTGTCTCCATCACTGGCTTCCCCCCTCTGAATCCCGCTCTGCTTATCGAGTTTCCCAGGTCTCCCGTGGCTCTGGTTTCCTGTCTCTGACACATCAGTAAAATTACATGTTTCTCTTTGAGGTCTTTGAGGTCTTTGCAGAGTTCTCAAAGACCTCTAAAGACCTCAAAGACCTGCCGAAGTCCAAAGACCTGAGATCTCTGGAAAGAAGGTTCAACTAACTCTACAGAGACCTCGGATCTCTACAGAGTTCTCAAAGACCGTGGAGTTCTCTCCAGGGTTGTGATCAAACTCGGTGCAGTTCTTATTCAAAGACCTCAATACGGTTCAGAGAGCCCAATAATTAATAAACATTCCATAGTAATACAGCTTCGATTTCTATCTACGGACCAAGTCGGGTTGAATAGCACGATCTGAACGAGGCTTGACGTTCAACGGAAATACATTCCAGGGGCGCGATGCGTTCCAGAGCAAGTAGGGCTGAGGGTTGAGCTTTGAGGGCAAAGACCGGACAAACCAGAGCGAGACGGATTTTGAGATTGCAGCAACTTGAGAGGCGCTTTTGGTGAACACCGTAAACTGAAACCAGCCTGTGAATAGAATTGACTGTTTCTTGACAATTGCGAGAGGGAACACCGAAGCCATGGGTGGTTTGAGGCTTCGGAAAGGGAAAAGAAAGCTACAAGGAATCCACCAGAGCAGCCTCGGACTCCCTAGACGAAGTTGCGACAACATTTGAAAATCAAGTTGTGCCGGAAGCAAGGCAAAAAAACTATTCCGGCGTGGATGTGACGCGAGGTGGCATACATGACGTGGATGCTTGCAGTTCATGATTAACCGCTTGCTTCGAGATGGGGAGCGGACTTGAGACTGTCGGATATGGCTTGGGTAGAAGGCATGCTCGTCGACTCCTGCCCCGATTGACGCAGACGTAGCAGCGTTGGATTGATGTAGTGTGAAGGGCAGAGGGCTTGGGAGGGCCGCAGTGGATGTTTGTAAGGGGCTGCAGTAGATGACTTGAAGGACATAGCAGTGACGTGGCATGGTACTGGCAGCGCCACATCAGCCAGGAAATGGACGGAAGAGCAAGTGCATTGTGTTTGATAAGGCTGTATGGTTGGCAGGAAATTGGCGGCCAGCGGCGGCTGCAGGTAAGACGAAAGAGAAGAGAGAGTGGGGCTGGCAGCAAGGGGAAAAGGGAAGAAATACATGTCGTACAATGTGAAAATCACAGAATCTATGGTCGCATTTGGTTGATCGACGATCTTTGATTGATCCGGGCGGAGTTGATCAATTTTTTGATTCTTGGCAAGGTTGGCTGTATGTTCAAAAATAATTTGGACCATCCTTGAATGCCTCGGAAATGGGTTGAGGTAAGTGAGCAAACACGCTGCGATCTTGGTCCGGGACTATTACTTCCATATTAACTCCAAATATAGCAATCAATTCTACAGAGTTCTTGCTGTATCAAAGTTCGCGAAAGACCTTCCTCAAAGATCAAAGACCTTCACTCAAAGACCAAAGACCTCAAAGAGAAACATGTAGTTTTACTGATGCATACTTGCCGCGCATTGGAATCAAACTATTGTACAAGCGCTCCTGCAATTCCAAGTCGGACTGCAGGATGGATGAGTATAAATCAGCCACGTTAACCATGTTGAATTAGGGCTATTTGTTTTTCTCAGATCGCGTGGACTAGGCGACAAGATAGACCCGGCGGCCAATCGCTGTCAAGGTATCTTGCTCTATGTATCTAGGTTCACGTCAGGTAACCAGGACACCCCAGATTACTCCCCTTCTGCGCTCACGTGAATTTCAATTTTACGGTTATACCATGTTATATTTGGCAACTTGCGTGAGGCGTATAAAAGCATTGTGGATCTGTAAGCTCCCTTCATCCTCCTTTCTTCCTTCCTCTTGTTCTTTGCCCTTGCTTTATTTTTCATCATGTTCTTCGCTGCGTTGATCGCATTCCCCTCCATCCTCTCCTCTCAGATTACAGCAAATGGAATCCCCCTGGTTGGTGCATGCTTCACGACCCCGAACTCCGCCACTAACCATAACATTGATAACAGACTGCTCGGAACTTTCTGCAGCAAGCCTGCACAGTCCCCAACGGTGGGGGTACGTACATGTATCCCGCTCAATATTGGCGGATGCACCGACGCTTTTGCGATCCAGTCGCTGGTGCTGAATCGGGATGCTAACTGTGAAGCGTTCCTGTGCGTACCCACCAATGCATAACTGCTCCATCTAATGGATGGTTGCATGCACTCTGTAGGCTTCCCAGGTGTGACTGGATCATTTCTCGGACAGCTCACAGAAACTCGCGCATAAGGGTATCCAAAGCTTCAAGTGCTTCAATGATGCCGGTACGGTGAATGGTTTTGGGGCGGGGCCGTTTGAAGATATTCAGCTGGACGCCGTGGATGCTGCTGCTGGTGTGCTCGTTCCCGAGTAAAGAAGGAGGGTATCTTGAGAAGGATATTGCAGAAAGTTGAACACATCGGACGAGAGATATATATCCTGCGGACGGTGTCTTTGTGTAAAATTCTGCCATTCTCCAACCACAAGTCAGGTGATCGCTGCCGACCAGAAGGATTAAACAAACAACCTGTTTCTACATAAACGGCGGGATGATTGGAACCACGGTTTCTCACTTGAGATATGACCAGAGGGTTCAGATTGGTAAAGGAACAGTGTGAATCAAGATGTGATACCAAGACAGGATACTCGAACAAGTTACAACAGGTGGAACTCGACGAGATAGACAGGTGCTGCGGTAAGGCAAAACGCTCAAGATGTCTTCATTGCTATTGTGTCTGGCAGAAGAAATTGAAGAACGCACTCGCCGTACGGATGAGAGCTAGAGTAAAGTGGAGGGGGGAAACTGTATATTCACTAAGCCGTACAGTAGGACACGCTCTAGGGCTGGGGCTGCTGTAACGAGGATTTTAACGATCCACTGCGAAGAATTTGGCTCAAAATTAATGTTCCTCAAGTTGGAGAGATCAGTCCCTTGTGCGTTCATATCTGATGCCCCTGAGTAAGTACTTAAGCAAATTGTTGAAATCGAACCGTTGCCGAGACCGGTCTATCCGGATCTCGAACTCCGTGACGCCATCGCCACTACTGTAGTAATACTAGCATTTCGACCAAATGTTCATGGGGTGTCACCTGTCACCACAAATGTTCACTATTATGTTCGTTTCTCGGCAATCATGGGGAAATTGCCATATATGGCAGTCCGGCGAATGCCGGACCGAAAATTTTGGTGTTTTGTTGCCTATTTGGGCCATAAAATTGAAAAGTCACCGTCACCTAGACCAAAAATGTTCACAACCCTCTGTCACCCGTCACCTGAACGTTTGGTCGAAATACTACAGATGGTCGAGGGGGTTCCAATTGGGTGTTCGGAAGGGGGCTTTCGCTAGAAGCCGGGTTTCCAAATATAATTATCCGAAGGTTCCTCACTAGGAAGCTCCGACTGTGTCGGCGGAGACCTTGCTTGTAATAAAACTCCAAGAAATTGAGCTTGTTGTGAGGTATGATTTGCAGTGATCAAGTTACTTATTGAGAGACTGAGATGCAAAACCGACTGCTAGATCTTTCGGCAGGAGCCCTGCAATCCCGATGCTACATACAGTATAGTAGGGTTCAATGGATAGGGAGGGTTCAACGAGTAATTCTTTTTTTACACAGCTTTCACCCACTCTCTACCCAATCCTGTTGGTATTTGAATGTATCTATGCTATCCACATCTTCTAAAAAGGTTTCAAGTCCATATCCCTACTGGAGGCTGAATGGGATGTGTTTTCAGTTCCATCAATCTTTGACAACCACTTTGATCAACGTTCCTTTTCGTCCATTATGCACCTTTTTCAATGGACTTCTGTCCAAATCATAATTCGGCAGCATAGCCCACCATTCAAGGTACAATACTGTCCCAAAGAGTGGGACGATCGGACCAAAAATGAAGTCCACAAAAATAATGTATGCCGTGACACAATGTGTTACCATCTGCACATACTTTGGCTGCTCTTTCGACCTACATTGGGTACAGGAAGGCTGTAAAGGACCTCCATTGTAATTATCAAGCACACCTGAGCCTTGAAATGCTGAATAACAAGGGACCACTGGAGGAGCAGAAATGTAGATTATCCATTGAACCCTCTACTGTACTATTACGACCAAAGGTTCAGGTGACGGGTGACAGCCGCCCGTGAACTGAACACTTTTGGTACCTATGACGGTGACATTCAATTTTTCCGAGCCCAAATAGGCAAAAAATGTCAAAAATTTCCAGTCCAGCATCAGCTGGACCCCCATATAAGGGAATTTGATATGATTGCTGATCAATGAACACTGAACACTTGAGGTGACGGGTGACACCCCGTGAACCTTTGGTCGTAATAATACAGTATGTGACGTTTCCCATCAAAAAAACATTCCCTTTGTTCTACCTACATCCAATATGTACATTGCCATAGGACGCTGCAGAGAAGCTTATTATATACTCTAGTATGTACCTGATTAATTTCAAATTTCATTCTCGACAATTGCGAGCTCTATAAGCCGAAGATCAAAGTTGTTATCCAAGGAACCCTACTACACTGTATATCAAACAATGAAATTATTCCCACCGTTTGTGCCTGTGGGAAGTCTGCGAATTGCTCGAACAAGGTGTAAGTGCGAAGGTTTTGGGTTTTAAACATGTCCAGAACGGTGTGCTTTTCGGGTTAAAAAATCAGAGCGAATCATCATTTGGCCTGGTAAACTCCGTAGACAACTAGAACCCGCAGGTAATTCGGAAGTTTGATTCGCAATCTTCGCGCCTGATCGTGGACACGAAGCATGCATGGAAGTTGAAGACTTTCAAGACGACTTTTGGATCTTGCGTCATGCACTGACTGCGACGTTCCGTGCTCCATGAGGAGTTTCGTCCTGTTCTGGTTGTGGGTTCAGATGGCTGTTGGTGAGAGTGGCGGTTTACCCAAAAAATAGGTATTAAAGTTGCGCACTAGTGAATTAGTCTCGGGAAAAGTAGGATCATCGGGTTACATCCGAAGTGCATGCTTAGCTAATTATGAGGGTGGAGAGACCTTGACAAGGTAATCTTTCCACAACCATATTCAATCAAAAGATAGCTACACAATAGTCTAAGCCGAACATAAAGGCCACTCCTCATGCCGTTGAGCCTCCCAATTCCTGCACTCCATGAATAGTCAATTACCAGTGGGGATACCACACGGTCCGGTGTTGGGATCGACGGCAAATTCGAACCTGCCATCGGTAAACATTGCCGTACCGCCCTGTTATTTCCCCAGTTGATATTTTGCCGAATAGGATCGTGGAACGCTGACGCACCGTGGGACACACTGCAGAGATCGCCTCAATGGAAGAGGTGCAGCCCACGACACCTAGGGTATCAGATCCCGTGAGGGCATTTAGTGCAGTGAGGACGCCTGCTGAGCGTTACAAACTTATATTGTCCACCCACTCCACTTACATGACTGGTTGGGACCGGGCCCATTGAAACAGCCGGAGTACGTGTTGATGGAATTGATCTGTATGACCAGTAAGGTGCAGTTCAGGCGAGCCACGATCTCTAGTGCTAACTGAAATATTGCCGATGGATGTGCAGAATGTCGAAGCGAAACTCGAACAGTCGAACGCGGTAGGGCCCCCGGCACAGTTGAGCAGGAGCTGCTGAGTCAAGCCGGGTGTTATAAGGACGGCAACTGACAAGAGGTTCAGAAGCTGAGGACAGCAATTAACATGGAGTCGGACTGGTACGGGGAAGAAAATGGATGGATTCTCACCTTATGTGTAATGGAGGGCATTGTTTAATGACACTGGGGATATCGGTATCTGTATTCTTCAGGAGCTCTCCACATATAAACCTTTGGCATGATTATTCTGTTCAGCGGGGAGAAGGGGGCGGGTGGAGATGTACATCTATTTTCGCATGAATTCCTTCTCCATCAGTCGTTTTCCTGGATCCAGAGTTTCTCCGAACTTCGATCCCGAATCATTCTTCTATTCGTTCCTGTTCCTCAGCCGCTGTCACCGGGTCTAGCTAATTGTGGGAAACAAGAAACCGTATGAAGATTGAGTCGGCTTGGACGTTGTTGTTATTTCATGTTTTCCCATGGTTTGGCATTTCGCATCAGCCGACATTCCCAGACATTTTCCCCGGTTGCACTTGCTCATTTCTTACTAACCTCTTACTCAGCCATTCCAATATTCTTCTTACCCGTAGTACATTCTATATACCATTCTATAGGGTATATAAACTGCTTGCACAACCCCGTAATATTCATTCTATATTCAGTTCATCTTATAGTCTCACTTGTTCTCTCACACTCACTGCATTCCGTGGGGTCGTCCGCATAAGCGATGTCAGACCCACGTCGGCAGATGTCGGCAGACTTAAGCGTCTCAATCATTTGCGTATTCAGGGCGGCGGTGGGACTCCTGGGGCGGGAGGCCAGCGGTAAGGTTGAGAGAAAGTGAGGCACAGGGCAAGGGCAGCAGGCCAGAAGTTGCCAGCCACCGTGCCGACCTGTGTGGACCCGCGTCGACACATTGGTGTAGACGCGTAATCCACACCAGGTTGGCATATGTCGGACGAATTCAGCTGATCCGATGTCGGCACACTGTGCCGACCCTGGTCCACATCGGATCTGCACATGTCCACATGCCTGCGCGGACGTGGGCTCAACAACGAGAACAAGGTCATCTGATCATACTCACCTCCCCCCTCTTTTCCCAGTGGCAGTAGACGTTTAATGGTTTCCCGCAATTGGCAAGACCCGATGACAGCGGCTAAGGAACAGGAACGGATTGAAGAACGATTCGGGATCGAATTTCGGAGAAACTCCGAATCCCGGAATATGACTGATGGAGAACGAGTTTGTGACTAGAGGGTACACGCACAGTCGAAAATCGGCGAGCATAAGGAGGGGCGAATGTTTATTAATATTTGTTGGAAGGATGGACTGGAAGGAAGGAAGTTGCAGCATATCCAGTTGAACTTCTTTGCACCATCAACTTGAAGTTGAACTTGTGACACCATTTGCAGAATCACCGCCCAGCGACTGCTGGTTTTCGGAGCTGCACAGAGCCGAGCAGAATCACGACAATGCGCTTCCTGAGGATGCGGAGGGGGAACTGGTGTCAAGAGTTCAAGTTTACAGTACAGTCACAAACCGCGAAGCGAAACGGTCAGCTTTGATGTATGATTGCAAATGCAATATTGCCTCAATTGGCCAATGTTTTGTGATGTGTGGGTGAAAGGGCATCCTAGCTTCCTACTAAGACCAAACTCTGTGTGGTTTGATGCAATGATTGTAGAGAACGAGGTTGGTCTTTCCGAAAGGCCAAATGTGAGTCAATAACACGGAAGTGAAACAGTTCTAAACAAGCCCGTGCACGCCAGCCACAGAATTTGGCCATCTGGGAGATTGATATTCTTCATCTAAGACCTTGAAAACCTCTTTAAGGTCCTTGTTTATCTTAGGTCTCTCGTGCGTACATGGGATATTGATCTGTGTATGCATACCAAACAGCAGCAAATGAATGACGTTGAAAGACCTGGATAGCGCAGGCTCAACAGGAGGTTTTGAGCCAATTCCTTTTGGGTAATCTGACTAAATATGATGTAGATTTATGTGCTAAAATCTTGAGCTTGTAATGTGTGGTGGGACATGTTAAGAATAGAGGTGCGGGATGCGCGCGTGGAGTAGAACGAGCATGGGGAAGGAGTGTGGTAGGCGCAGATGTGCGCCGTGGTCCCATCAGTGTCTAGAGATAATAATTAGCTCTTCACTCAGCCTGGATGTGGCAGAATGTATATTGTATGTACCTAGAGATAATAATTACTAGATGTAAAGTAAGTAAGGAATGCAGCAATTATAAGTCAGGACGTACGCTCTTCACTCAGCCTGGATGTGGCAGAATGAAGAGCGCCATCGTACGTGGCACCGTATGTAATGTCCGTACATTCCAGCCTTCGCGCGTAGCGTACGCGCGACGTTACCTCCGTGCGTACTTGCTCCAATTAATTCCGCTAACAGGACACAGTAGTGTTTCACTTCCGTGTTGCGTTTCGCTTCGCGGTTTGCGACTGTACCGAATCATAAATTCAATTGGCCTTGGACTTGAATTCTGCACTAGCTAGAGTAAGTTATGTTTATAATACAGTTTCGCCTCTAGTCTGAGTTTGGCATGGCAGCTGACCCGCAGATTGAACATGCCTTCAGCGTGGGTCAACAAAGAATTACTAGCATGCCCCATTGCAAAACCATGTGTGATCTTTATCTTTATCTTCTGGTACACTTATATTTGTAGCTGGAACAGTGAATTCCAACACGATGACAGTGCAGCGAAGGGATAAGTATACCCCTTGAGAAAATCGACATCGTTTCAACCGCGACCGTGGGCAACTTTCTCAATACCATTCTCGCTCCCTGTTCAATCAATATCCCTGTCAAAGATGGATGAGGTCGAAGGGCATGGGATTCAGCCCAATCCAGCTGTAACTGTACTGTGCTCACATTGTACAAAACCTAGATGGTTATTCAACAACGAATTTCACTCGTCGATTTGGTTACTCAACCATTGATTCCCGGCACGGGCGAAGCGAAAATTGACACCACGGCACCAGGGTGTATCTCTGTCCACTAAATTGACAGACGCCCGTGTCTTTCGAATTTACCAATCAAGTTCAAGGTTAACCCATAAATTCCTTCCTCAGGCCTCTCTAAATTGTTGCGAGCTGTCTCAAAATTATTATAGTTCCCAATCAACTGGCCAGACATTTCTTTGCAACTTAGACAGCTCGACCAGTTGGCTAGCGGGGATTTTTTCACTGTCCGATGCCGAAGTGCTTTCCGAGTTGCCGCCGAATCAGACCTTTCAATCGTTTCTCACATAATTTTTATCAACGAATAGCAAAATTTGCTCAAGGATTTCAGCGCAGCAGAAACTCACATTGATTCTTTGAGTTTCTTTATGAGAATCAGCTGCATCAGATACGGCCTGTATCTAATGCCGCTAATATGTGTATTGATTCTTACAAAATAACTTTGAGAATCAGCCACATTAGATACGGACCAAATCCGATGCGGCTGATATGTGCATTGATGCTTACCAAATAAATTCACATTTCAGTCCAGGCTGAAATTTTGCTTTATTTGGTGTGAGACTTGTTACCAGTCTACCTGCGAAGGGCAAAAATGATTTTTGCTCATTGTAGGCAGACTGGTTACCAGTCTAGCATTATATACAGAGTCTGTCTACGAGAGACTAAGGCTGATGAGGATCTCTTCCTCATCCCACTATTTATACTGTAAGCTAAACTATCTACAAAATTCCAATTTAATCAACGGTGAGTCTGGATCCCTAAGCCCGACTTCGGTATTCCCTCGGCGATCACTAAGCACATCAGTCAGCGTTCCAGCATCTTCTCCGAGATGCCGGATTGCATCTCCAACAGTCTAAGTACCGAAAGTCCCGATTGTTATCCTCTAGCCCAATTCAGCATGTGATCGTTGACACTGCCAGTCTGCCACTGTCATTGACACTGACAGGATATCGCGTCTCTTTTCGAGCCAAAAAGAAATGCGACTGACAAGCTTTTCGGAAACAGCTGTAAGTTGAGCAAAAAAAAATCCTGCAGATTCTAGTTCAATTTCCAGTCAACTTGACATATTAGTCAGCGTCCTTGGTCTCGTTCTGACGTTACTGTACAATTTTGTTCAATTCGGCGGTCACGCGTCACACCCACTTTTTTTTTATTCCAGCAATAATTTTTTCTCGGTTTATCGGAATTCTTTTAGATTTTAATTGTACTAAAATTTCCGGATTGGTGCCGAATTGAGCGAAATTGTACAGTACTTATGCCGGATTTCTAATCTCTAATATTCCGGCTCAACGGCGGGGAAATCATTAGAGAAGAGGCGCTCAGGATTGTTGGAGTAGCATGGAAGTATTCAATAATAACACTTTCTGGACCATCGGGTACATATTTATGGATGAAGCCCGGCCGTGTAATGTGTGACCTATATTCTGTTCATATTAGCCCGAAGGAGTGGTTTAAGACCCCGGCAAGCCGTGTGTTGGCCGTTTAGGTACCATGTTTTATTGCACTTCCGGGACTCTTAATTCCACCAACACGATTAAGTTAGTTGTGACCGAATTGGCGCCCGATGCAGGATTCACACAGCGTCTATATAGAGGTGCAGCGGTGAGAACGGACCTGGATTCTTTAAATGCCGAATCAATCGATCCCAATCAAAATGCAGAATCGGTGATTGCCCTTCCCCCAATAGCCTGTTCCTTAAGCGCTCACGGCCTTGCTATAAAATGGAGGGCCGCTGTTACGGGAAACCAAAAAAGACATTCTCTGGTCAACATGACGGTTCTCGATCTCTTCAAGAGCAAAGCTGCCTCTGGACCGGTGTCTGCAAGCAGTTTTCGTGCAGCTACAGGAGAAGGCCGGTCTTCTCGTTACAGAGGAACTAGACAAGGCACTGGAAGAGGTTAAAGCAAAGGTCGCGCGGATTGCGAGGGAATGTCGCCTCAAAAACAGGAAATTCCGGTCAGGATACTTGGATCAATTGAGAGTTGTGTTCTGACGCACCTCAATTAGTGACATTGAATTCGACCTCGAGAACGCTCGCGAGAAGTGTCTGCACGGACTTTCGGGTGGGGATTTTACGCCATCAGATGTCCAGCGTGTCTCGAAAATTTTCGATGAGCCAAGTTTCTTCATTGACGGCGCAAGCTCGAGCGACCTTGTCCAGGGGGCCATCACGGACTGTTGGTTTGTGTCCGCGCTGGCTACGATGTCGACTCCGCCAGGGTTGGTAGAAAAGCTTTGTGTGGCGGTGAGTGAGCTGCGCTCGCGTTTGTTTCATGACCCTGATATATCTCTCTGTCAGCGCGACGAAAAAGTCGGCGTGTATGGATTCGTTTTCTTCCGAGATATGCGTTGGGTGAGCGTTGTAATCGATGAGTGAGGCATTTCGATCTTGGTCGACCTGAAGCTGAATGTTCGGAAATAGTTTACTCTACACCTCAATCCCAAAATACGAAGAATTCCGGGATACTGAGAAGCAGATATATCATAACAACAAAGAGAAATATACCGCCTGGGCTCAGAAGGGATCGAACACGTTGTATTTCGCCAAGTCGGCTACTGAAGGAGAAACATGGGTCCCTCTGATTGAAAAGGCATACGCTAAACTTCATGGTCGGTCTACGTCATCTCCATGTTCTTTGTTATTGACTTGATAAGAGGATTACTCTGCGCTGAACTGGGGCAAAGCGTGCGAAGCTATTGTGAGATTTCCTTATTGCGAATAGCCAACGATTAACTAACCCTTTGTCCGAAGGAGGATCTTACTGGGTGATTCAAGTGTACCAGGGACCATTATATCAAACTGATACGTGCGTTCAGCGGTGTCTCCAGCTTCATCCCTTGCAAGGTGCGCATTTTCCGTCCGGCGTGGCCGCAGCCGAACTGTACTGATCCCAATCTGCAGGACATTCTCGACGTAGATAAATTCTGGAAGGATGAACTTGTCAAGGCCAACACAGACCGACTTTTTGGGTGCGCATTTAGAGCCCTCGATAGCACCAGGAGTGGCGATTGGGACGCAAAGATCGATGGGCTGATTGGGCGCCATGCATATTCCGTTCTGTTTGCCAAGGAGGTCAAAGGGAAGCGGTTTGTGGTGGTTCGCAATCCTTGGGGAAAATCTGAATGGACAGGACCCTGGTCTGACGGGTCCAAGGAATGGACGGCCGAGTGGCTCGCGGTGCTTCCTGAACTAGGTCACTCGTTCGGAGACGACGGCCAATTTGTGATGGAATGTGCGTCGCCGTAATTTTTCTTCAACTTCTTCAACGGTCAGATAATTTGGACAGACCAGGATTTTTTAGCCAGCTGGACCGATATCGATCGCGTGAGTCGGAAGCAAACATGGGACTTGGGAGTAGTCCTCATTCTAAACAGACAATCCTCTTCGATTCAAGTTGGGTGATGTCTTCTCACTGGCTTGAGGTCACTCCCCGTTCTCCTCCTGCCGCCTGGAGTTTTGGAGATGTTTCCTGTGCGCTATTCTCACAAACCTCCCGCAAATTTGTTTGCTGAAGTTGCTTCTCAGTCACGATTTCCATGGCTCAGCCGTCGTCTACCATAATTGTCTTGTCGCAGTTGGACTCGCGGTATTTCTCCGACATCAGCGGTCGATCATCTTGGTCCCTCGACTTTGTCGTCTACAAGCAAGGGGAGACTGAGGTCATTGCCGAGTCTCAGCATGCCCAGTATTTCACGCGCAGTGTTAACGTCGAGATACCTCTCGAGGCAGGCGAGTACGTGGTTCATGTAAGGTGTTGTTCCTCAATGTCATTGAAGTATACTTATATGGGGTAGGTTCGCATCGACCGCGATAACTGCCGCGAGAAGGTTGGTGGTATTGCTTTTTTTTGAGCATGGCTTTTGAATTTCTTGGAAGGATTATTTCGAGACCGGCTCTGCCTCTTGGAATGAACAGAAATTGGCCCAGGTCATGACAGAGCGAGCTCGAAGCCAAGCCATCGCCTCGAGTAAGCCTTTGCTGGCAAAAACGACGAAACGCTGACGATACATATATCTGGTAGATGTTAAAGCAGAGTACGCACCCAAGTTCCGCGGTCACTTGTCAGACTAAATCGTATTTGACAGCACCCAGGCCGATAGTCTTCCCATTCCTTTGAGAATCCTCGCCGGTCAAACACTCGCTCAGCTCGAGGAGAAGGCCGGAGCCGCTGCCGCTGCTCTGAAGGCTACGGGATATGAGGACACCCCCGTAACAGCGACAACGACAACGAAAATAACCACCGTGGAAACCACTGTCATCTCCACTGGATGGTCCTCTGAGACCAAGAAGAACGACGGTGACAACGATGATCCGGCTAGATCTGATAATCGTTCGCTCCTGGTTTTGGGAATGACTGCAGTCCGCCATCCAAAACATTCACGGCCGCTATCGAATGGCCCAGGCTCGAGTCGAACGAGCTTGCCTGAAATATTTCGTTGGCACTACTTCAGCGAATTCGGGTGCGCACCCCGCGCCTCTGGGCCTTCTCTTCCCGATGATCGTATCTTTTATAGTAGTACCGCGTTGGGCTCTCCGCCCCCCATCTCAGTTGAGGAAGGGGAAACGCGATTTCATCCTTTTAAAAACTACTCAACCTACCACTCCATCTCTTCGCGCTAGTCATCCAGTGTAGGAGGTACGGGGTCATCAAACCATGTCTCGGTGTGGAGGGAAAAAAATTGTTCCATACTACCGATAACATATAGCCCAGGCTCGAGTCGAACGAGCGTCTGCGCCATTTTGGACATTGCACAATGCTAGCAGGTGCGCACTCGGCGCCGCTAGGCGTATTCTTACCCATGGAGGATTCATTAACACATGTGCGCTGGAGGTTTACAACACCGATGGATAGGGAGCGTAAGTAAGCACACTGAGCAGATCTGTGGTAGCTTACCGCCGGCGGGACCCGCATGTGTCAGGATTTGCCCTTAGTGTAAGTAGGTTCTGCCTTGATTTTCCTAGACTTTCCCGTTAACTTTGCCGTAGTTGTGATTTCGGCCTGAGAAACTTCTTTTCTTTAGCGGTTACGGGGTTTCATTTCATCTTTGTAGATCCGTTCCCGCTCATCAAGAAACTTAGCATTCGGTTCTACGACCAGTCTCCTCTCGCGGGCAGCATTTTGACCAGCAAGGAACGTCGCGGCCGATGACGACGAAGACGAAGATGATGCCGGAAAAGATAGGTCTAGAGTCGATATCTCAACGGGTGCCCTCGCGGAGTTCTCCTGGCTCGATATGCCGGCTTCGTTCCCGCTGCGCATGGTTCGATCTCATACAAGGCGGTCCATGGAAGGAACAAGAAAAGGGATGTGGTGTTTGTCCGTGGCCAGTGGGACTCTGATGTGTAATATAGCCGACGGCCCGTTGAACTTGATTATCGTTTATTCAACCCCATTTGAGAGCTCAGCACACCATTTAGCGGGGTGGCCAACTAGCCTGTTATTTGACCATGTTGGACTGTCGGTCAAAATAAATTCACTGTGAACTCAAATGGTGAGATACTTGGGAGATTGAGGTCTTGAATCCTTCTCAGGATGTGCACCTTCCTTAAGACATAAGGGGGTTTCAAAGTTAAGATTTGGGCTCCAACTTGTGCCCCAACTTTGGCATCAACTTGAGACAAGTTGAGGCACAAGTTGGGGCACGAAGTTGGGGTTTTGATGCAAGTCGTGCTCAAGACCACGACTTGACATCCCAACTTTGACCCCAACTTCGACCCCAACTTCAGCTAATCTCGTGTTTTGAGCCTTCGCGTATCACTGCGTGCCTCAACTTTTGAAAGTTGAGGCACAAACAAGCGCGCAGGTGTTTCAAAGTTAGAGCCCCAACTTGAGCCTCAACTTGGCTCAAGTTGGGTCAAGTTGAGGCATAAGTTGGGGCACAAGTTGGGGCCAAAATCTTAACTTTGAAACACCCTATAGTTTGGTTTGGGTAAGTTCCCTGGAACCATCGAGGATTAGGCTGAAATGCTTAGGTGGCCAACTACCCGGTTGCAAATAGTATCCACCCACTCAGAGTGGGTTCTTTGTGCCTCAAGTTTTTGAAGCAATACGATACAAACTAGCTCATTCAGAAGCCCTCAAGAGTGTTCTTCCTCAGCTTATAAATTACCTATGTAAATATTAGCAACTTGGAAACCATAAATTCAACACAACAGTGTCCCGCCAAGTACGCGTCTCATAGGTGAAAGCTTGAGGTACGGTGCATGATTTAGAACAACAGAGTATCTCAGGTGGCAAAAAAAATAGGGCCTCCGCTGGCCATAACCCACCGGCAGTCTCGAGAGTCGACTCTCAATGGAGTCGAACGAGCTTCTCGCAGAATTACATATTGGGTACACCGGAATAATGGTTTGCTGTGCGCACCGGGCACCTCTGGGAATCTTATCTGTCTTCGACATCGAAATTCGTCTATGTTGTGCTATTTGCGTCTATGCCTCGCTTCGCTCCGGAATAAGTATTCCGCAAATTGAACCACATGCACCAAATTTGTCATGAATGTCAAGTCAGATTTCGGGTGTCATCCGACTTACCAGTCTTCTTATTATAGACATGCCGGACGCGCGTCTCCTGGCAGCAAGACGCGCGGCCTGGCACTGACCGGCAAAGGGACGCGCGTCCTGGCCAACACCGATGGCCGACTTCGGCCTGATCTCATTGAACATATATATGTGAAAAGCTATTGAGCCTATTGAGATATCTCGGAAGTCCAATGGCTACTATAATTCCTACCCAGAAGAGTGCGCTCAATATCGTTATGGTTGGTCTTCTCAATCTTTCCGGTCAAGGAGCGATGATTGAGTGCACGGCAGGGGACAATGACCTTCGGGGCTCCGGGCATGGATGGTGTGCGCGTGCACGAGCCAAAGGACATTGAGGCCATGCTCGACACGTTCCTCAAGCATGGGCACCGCGAGGTAGGTCATCCAGCCCAACCATAGTATATTCGGAGCTCACATATGCTTTGTTTTTCGCAGCTCGACACCGCACGCGTATACGCTGCAGGCACATGCGAGGAGTATTTGGCCAAGGCCAACTGGGAGGCCAAAGGTATCCTAATGGAGACTAAACTCTATCCCGCGAAGGTGCATGATTTCCTCCCAGTCACCGTATAGAACGACTCAACGGCTCGCTCGAAACTGCAGGGCCAAAAGATAACCGGCACCCATTCGCCTGAGGTGGGGAGGTTCAATGTCGGCAGTGTCGGTCTTTTGACAATGATCAATACCCCGTGCAGGATCTGCGCAAGTTCCTCATGATGTCGCTTAAAGCACTCAACACAGAGTCAGTGAGGACCTCAGAGCCTCAGAGTTTGTTTTTGACTTCATTACAGCAAGATCGAAATGTGGTACTTGCATGGGCCCGACCGTTCTGTGCCTTACGAGGTAACCCTCAAGGCCGTCGACGAGCTGTACCGCGAGGGGCATTTCAAAAAATTCGGAATCAGTAATTATATGGCCTGGGAAGTCGCCGAGATCGTGGGCATCTGCAAGCAACATGGATACATACAGCCTACGGCCTATCAGGGAATATACAATGCAATCCACCGCACTGCCGAGCCTGAACTCTTTCCCGCGCTACGCAAGTTTGGGATCGCTTTCTATGAGTTCAATCCGCGTAAATCTCCCTTTCTTTCTCTTTCCAAAGTATTATGCATACTGATCCGTTACTCAGTCGCAGGCGGATTTTTTACCGACCGCTACGTGTCCATGGACGAGAAGCCCGAGAGCGGCACCCGTTTCGATCCAGACGGTCGCCAAGGCAAGGTATGTAACATGTTTGTGTGTTATGCATTTGCCAGCAATCGTCGACATTTAGTTTCATCTCTATTAATTCTCTGTGTGAAAGTGGGCGACAGCTAATCTTATGCATAGAACTACCGTAACCGATACTGGAAGCCAGCATACTTTGATGCGCTCGCCGAAATCCGTCCCATTGTGTCGGCGCATGGTTTGACCATGGCCGAGGTCGCATTGCGGTGGATTTCTCACCACTCGCTCCTTCGTCGTGAGCACGGTGACGCAGTCCTCATCGGCGCTTCTAACCTTGCGCATATTGAACAGGTGTGTAATTTATTGGGCTATATATTTCCCTGCCTCGTTGTCCTTCTGGCATCAGTTCCGATGCTCAACACGAAAATCATGCATCAAATTTCTTCTGCACGAACAGTTTTGATATCGAATTTACTCAATCCGTCGCAGAATCTTATTGATCTGGAGAAAGGCCCATTGCGTGAGCTGTCTGGTTAATATTGTATATTTTAACCAAATTTTTTTGCATTGCAGCGGAGGAAGTAGTAGCGGTACTCGACGCAGCGTATGCGCGCGTGAAGCCGGAGGTCACCGTTTACTATCACTAGACATGCGATTATTGTCGTCGCGGGCGCGGTTGTCGCAGGCAACTGCGGGCATCCAGAGTCGCGGTCTGCACGGGTATGAACTTGAAAGAGACTTGAACAATTAATATACTTTCTGTGACAGCATGGGATCACGAGTCCAGTAGTACTCCATTATGCCACAAGATCTGAGATGGTTTGAACCGTGAGAAACGTGGCTGTGCCAACAGCCTGAGTGATACATACTTCCTCTGTCACGCCCGTCGGCCTTCCAGCACAGGCCGCAAGCCGAGCGCTGCACGGTTGCAAGGCTGATAATCTACAGGCGTAAGTTATACACTTGTCAAATCCCCTCATCCAGTTGCATACTGTTGCGATTTTGCGGTTGAGCGCTTCAACAGTCCACATTTGTCCGACTAAATGCTAGACGCCCCGCGCTGCTGGGCTGTTTCTTGCCCGGAATCCAGTAAAGGCTTAGTTGAACCTTGAACCTGCGATTATTCGACCCTGCTGATAAGTAAGCTTCCTAGCCATAGTACGGAAACAGGGCTCCTGAGGCATTCCAAAAAATCAACCCATGATACTGAACTGCAAATTCCATTGTCGCCGAAGACACATTCGTCCACTGTTTCTGATCGGTTATCAACCCCATTTTTTTTAAAATGTGGTAAATTATTTCCAGGCCCAGGCCCAAGTCGAACGGGCTTCCTTGCGGAATTCAACAAGGGATGGGGCAGACTAAATGTAAGTGCGCACCTCGCGTCTCTGGGCCTTATTTGCATGTAGTTGAAGTTCGGATTATGGATTCCGGGAGTGAAGCCGAGATGAGGCCATGGCAGGGTCGAGGTATTCAAATTACGAGAAAAAGTCCAAACAGTGTGGGGAGATTGTTCTATCGTATTTTTCTATATGATAGGAAGGAAAGTCGCGATTCGGGTCGAGGCTCGAGGTATTGCAATTGCACTGAAAAACGGCGAAAATTTTTTTTCTCCGGGTATGGCCCAGGCTCAAGTCGACCGAGCTTCCTTGCGGAATTTAGCCATGGTACAGCAGAATTATTGAATGCAAGTGTGCACCCGTGTCTCTGGGCCTTTTCTTGCTTGTCGTCGAACCGCGGATTATTCATTCCTGCAGTGAGGCCAAGATGAGGCCATCGGTGAGGTAAATCAAATTACAAGCAAAAAGCCTCAAACAGTGCCGAGAGATTTGTTCTAGGGAGGGATATGATATCGCACGGAAAACGGCGAAAAAAAGCTATCGGTTCTTCGTCCATGGCCCAGGCCCGAGTCGAACGAGCTTTCCTGCAGAAGTTCCCATCCCATCTTGATAGATGGTGCAGGCGCGCACCCCGCGCTTCCGGGCCCCCCTTGCTTGGTTAGACCTGGTAGTATTGGCCCAGCTCGGGAGGCAGGAGCGGAGAGTAGATTCGAGAAACCTAATACGTACCAGTCGGCTCGCTATGGGGCATTTGATGATGGATTTTGAATGTGGCGAGAAAAAAGCTGGTTCAACCTCTGACGTAGGTCCGAATCGAACGAGCTTCTCCGGGATTACATCACCCCGGCAAACATGTACACCGCGCCTCTGGGCTCTCCACTGTCTTCGAATTTTGTGGTCAAATCTGTGCCGTTTGAGTCGTCGAATTATCGATGTAGGCTCATGACCAGCCTGCCTACGGGATGCCAACCAAATGTAGCGGGCACGGTTGCCGTAGGCAGGCTGGGACATCTCGGAGCGCTCCAAAGGGTTGGGCCGGAGTTTGAATTTAAATGGCTTCCCACGCTAACTTTCGCTTATAACCGATGACGCAATGACTTCGGCAATTGTGAAGCGAGTTCCCACGCTAACTTTCCTTCAAAACTACCTTCAACTCTATGGGATTTCTGGCAGCTGAAATACAATTCTGAGGACACAGAACATTTGAAAGAGTACCACGTAGTGCCTGTCCCGACTTTCTTCGAGAACTTGGCCATCCGACACTGCCAGGATGAAAAACTTGCGTCCGGTAGCGGTTGAGGCATGGGATATCGAACCGAAGAAGATTGCAAGTGGCGAAAAAGAATCGGCGATTTCCAGTGCCTATCGCCCAGGCTCGAGTCGAACGAGCTTCCTTGCAGACTTTGATTTGTGTCACATGTAACATTAAATGCAAATGCGCACCCCGTGCCTCTGAGCCTCTTCCTGCTTGGAATTCGCTCCGGTATTATTGGTAACTTGGAAACTGTAAATTCAAAAAGACTGAATGAGAGGCCACAACATAGTGCCCCGCCAAGTACGCGACGTCTCATGAGTGAAAGGTTGAGGTACGATGATTGATTTAGAGCCGAAGAATATTTAAGATGGCGAAAAAAACTGTGACTGTATGACCCAGGCTCGAGTTGAACGAGCTTCTCCGCAGAACTACGGATTATAACTTCCATAATGGTTCGCGGTGCGCCCCGGATGCCTCTGGGCCTTTTCTTGCATCGTTTAGCCAGTTGATTTGTGCTGTAAATCTGAGTCGCCGACGAAATAAATAAATTTCCCTCGGGTGTTGACGCGTTGTTTACGCGTTGTTGTGGCCGGTCGCCGTCCCGTGACTCACTGCGAGGTTGATCTTTTCCACCACAAGCGCCTTCTCCCTCCTCTCGCTCGCGCACCACGCAGCCATTCTCCAGGCAGGTAACGCATGAAATCCGTCTGGGGTACGCAGTGTGGCGGGTTTCTTTCCTTTTCCGGCTTTTATTCCGACTCGCTGACCTGGAATCCTGCAGAAAATCGCTGATACGGGTGTATTACTCTTCTCTAAGTATTAGATCTGCAAAGGGACGCGTATCCGCCCACTCAGAACGAGTTCCTTGCGTCACGCACCGAAAAAGTGAATATTCGGCTCGGCCGAAACAATTACAATTACGCGGAAGATGTTGCCGAAACCATTAGAATTTCCCATATCGGGTAATTTTAATTGTTTCGGCAGCATGTTCGGCCGAGCGGAATATTCACCTTTCTCGGTGTGTCAAGCTTTTGAAGCGATACGACACTCAGAAGCCCTCAAGAGTGCTCTTTCTCAGCTCATAAATTCCCGACACTCCCATGTCTCGCCTTCCCCGCCCGCACTCATCTTCGGACCCCAAGGCCTTTGCCCCGTCTCTGAAGCGTAAGGTTGTCCCAGAGGAGGACGACATCGAGACGCAGCCCGCCAAGAAGGGCACCGGCACGGATTCCGCCCGAAGTTGCTCCAGGCGTCCGCATCGCGCAATGCCACCGCCTCTTCCTCTACCTCCACAGCAAATTCTACGGGAAACCCAAAGCCCGCCGCGGTAATGCCTCGGCCCCTGACGCGTCCCCGGCCCTGTCGCCGCGCGCCGCGCGTGTCCACCGTGCGCAAGCCCTCGTCGGGTATCCGCATTAGCATCGGGGCCCCTCGTCGAAACGCACTGCATCGGGTTCAGGCACGACTGCCACTGCGGCCGCACCAGACGTGATCACGAATCTACACAAGCGCCGAGTCGGCGTACACGCAGGACAAGGAGCGGCTCGCGACGCTCTTCGAGTCCGCTGCTGCCTTCTCCTCTGCTGCTACTACCACCTCTGCCTCTGCCACCGCTGATTCGGAAGCGCTCCTTACCGCCCAGTCCCAGCTCGCCAGCACTTCCTCCCAGCTCGCCGCCACCATCACCCAGCTCACCTCTCTCCAATCCGAGCTCGCTTCTCTCCGCACGACTCTGCGCACGCATCAGGACGGCGAGGCCTCCGCGCGCGCGGACGCCGCCGCCTTCCGCGCCGAGATCCTCTCCCTGAAAGCCGCGGTGCTCGCAGGCAAGACGCGGTGAGCACCGCACAGGACGAGGCAGGCAAGCTAAGGCACGCGTTGGCGCTGAAGCGGGAGGAGTGCGAGATTCGTGGGCGGAGGGCAGAGAGGCTGGTGAGGGAGGTGAAGGATAATTTGGAGGAGCGGGATGCGCGGCTCGCGAAGCTGCGCAAGGAGCTCGCGGATGCGAGGTCGTCGGAGGTGGGGCTGCAGGAGAGGAGGGAGTGGGGCGCGGAGAGGGAGGAGGCGAGGGCGGAGAGGGTGAAGGCGGAGGAGGAAAGGCGGAGGCTGCATGGCATGGTTATGGAGCTGAAGGGGAATACCCGCGTTTTCTGCCGTGTAAGGCCGCTCTTCCCTCTGAGCTTGCATCGCGCGTGAGCGAGCGAGGGGGCGGGTCCTTCTCTGCTGCTGGGACTCTCGGCGGCGGCGCTGATGCAGACGACACCGTCGCGCAGGTCGCGTACCCGAACGCGGCGTTGCCGTACCCCTCGGCCCAGAAGGAGATTATGTTGAGCTTGACGGGGGCGGAGCGCGAGTGGGACGTGGGGATGGTGCAGGGAGGCAAGGGGAGGTTTGATTTTGATCGGGTGGGTGCCGCTTTTTATTAGTGTTTTCGTTTTCGCGCTTTCCCTTGCGTGCTACTGCTGCTTTGCTCTCCTCTACTTCATCTCTGGCTCATGTGTGATATCGATATACCCTCTCACGCTCACTCGCTAACGCTCCTTTTTCTTTTTCCTCGCAGGTGTTCCCCCTCGTCGACACAAGCGGACCTCTTCGCGGAGATCTCGCAGCTCGCGCAGAGCTGCACGGACGGGTGTAATGTTTGTATCTTTGCGTATGGCCAGATGGGGAGCGAGAAGAGCTGTACGATGGAGGGTGGGGGGTGAGTTGTTTTGCCTCTTCTTTTTCATTTTGTGCCTGGAGGCGGAGGGGCGGGGCGAGATTTTTCTCGAGGGAGGGGCGTTTTGTTTCGGGGGCGGGGGACAGTAGCCTCGCGATGGACGAATGCTACGCCTTTACTCCAGACGAGCTGGTGCGGCGACGTCGCTGGATGACCTCGCGCCTCCGGATTTACCGTGCGCTTTCTTGGGATTTTTTCTTTTGTGCCAGGGGGCAGTGATGGAGCGGCCTCTCTCTGCGCCTACGTGTCGGGGAGGAGCTCGTTGCCTGTGTCCCGTATTGTCTTCCTTTGCGTGCGACGCCCTTTCGAGTGTTCTCCCTTCTGGGGGCGCCGCGAGCGAGCGACACTGAGGGAGCGGCAACGCTCTTGCTCGATGCAAGGAACACGACGTGACCGCGGGGGACCAGCGGGAGTGTGTAGCTGAGCGCTATAACACGACCTCAGTTGAGACGGGCAGTCGCCCTGCTTGAGCCTTATTCGGTTGAGCGGACGCAAAGGCTGGATCCAAAATGGAGTCCGCGTGTACGAAATACCTGTGCTCAACATACCAGAGGGTGATGGGTCCTTTGATCATACGAATCTCTGAGAACAGTGCGAGGTGGTTAGCGCCAGGTCAGCGGTCAGCGGGTCGCAGCACGAACGATCCCGGGCAGCCGCTCCTGCCCCAGTCTTCTTTGAAATGGCCGGTCTTGAATTGGATTAAAGGCTGAGAACGTGGATAGTCGCGCGGCATACTGCCAGTGGTTTCTTGCAGCAACAGCCTTGATAACTACCCCAGAAATAAGGGAAAATAACTAGATGTAACGGGGAAATCCTTGCACGTCGTAGCACCTGCGATGAATAAGGAGCTGTCGCAGACGCGTACACGGGACCTACTGGATTATTCGGCACATTGTTTAGGATTGCGGAGGAAAGCGATGGTAAGATTAATGAGGCGGGATATGAGAGCAGTAAATTCCCCCCTTTTATAAATTGCAAGTGGCTACACGACGCCATTAAAGGTGTGTAGAAAATAAGCGCAAGGCCTGACGCCGGTGGCCTCGCTAACAGAGGCGCTCGCAAAGCAGGGATGTTGCTGTACCCATAAAGGGCCGACGACCCAAGGTACGTATTGGTATAAAACAACGGAATAATGTGTGGTCCTCGTATTCTTTTCGAAATCCGCAGATGCGCGCCGCAGCAGCGCGCGACCCAAAATCTAGTCACTCGCTATAGCCAGGCGGAGGTAGGTCTGACAATCCCCGCGCCCAATCCGACTCCTGCTGCTCTTCCAGGTCCCGAATCCTCTGCCTGAGCATCTCGTTCTGTCGCTCCAGATCAACCTCCCTCGTCGTTTCTCCTGCGGTTGTCGTATTGTTCGCTGGAGCTACTTCGTATACCGCTGATTCTGTGACAAGGGCTGAACGACGCTGCTCGCGATGTTTCTGAAGGGCTGCCTGTTGCTTCTCGATTACCCGCAACTCGTTGGCAAGATATTGTTGTCGCAAAGCAGCTTTCGTTCGGGCATCTCCCGACGGTACCGCTGATGGGTTCCTCCTATTATTTTGTTGGATGGGGGTGGGAACCGGGGGTGGATTCTGGCTGGGATGTGACTCCAAATCCCGCACGAGATCAACCTCATCCTTTCTACCTGCGGCGTCCAGCTCCTTCCGTTTCCGAGTGCGCAGGGCAATGTAGCGCCACAGGAAAAGTGCGAAAATCACGGCAAGGACTGCCAGTGCGCCACCAACGAATGGGCCCGCTTTCGCCTTTGGTAATCTGCGAGAAAATTCATCAGTGTCCAGAGGGCATAACAGTCGGTGAGTATGCGCACTTGGATGATTTAAGCGGCTTTGCGCTTGGGGTCGGCCTCCATGCTCATGCGTGAATTGGCAGAACCATCCCGGGATGATTGCACGCACCCGTGAGAGTGACTTATCGGAAAGAGTCTGTCAGAGCTTTCAAGCAAACACCAGTTCCAAGTCGATTCACCTGCTTGAAGTAATGGTAGCCATTGCCTAGAGGGACATGGAGGATGGGAGGAAAGGGACAAGGAATGTGAGAAACGCGCTGGAGCATCTTCAATTGACAGATCGTCGGTAGGCGGGTATCATTGGCGGCGGGAGAAGCGCTGGTTCCAACGCGATTCGACCGGCAGATGAAATGAACTGTTAGAGACCTGGCTGCGTGTCTAATGGCGTGGACGACACTTTCGTCCCATGCGGACCTGGCCTTCTAGGAATTGAGAGGACGCAGGGTGCGTTAGTTAGAGTTGTATGGAAGATCTAACGTATGTACCTGTGCAGTACAAATGGATTGGTGTTCGAGATCCTGTGAGATGGGCTGTGGCTAGATATTTCCGTGTGACGTGATCATGGGCGGGGAACAGGTAGTATGGCGACGAGGATGTGGGGGACCCAGATAAATTTGATCATTTTGATGTGGAGTAGATGTGATGAATCCGAGGCAGATGACTCGATCGCGGACAAGCCGAATTTTCCCTCTCCCGCTGCGAGTGGTACGGGGGTAGCATCAGCTTCGAGTAGTACTGTGGTCCAACACCACAGTTCGGTTGGGGGGATTGTAGGCGGCGTAATTGGGGGATGCTTGCTGCTTGTTCTACTAGTCAGTGCAATCTGGCTCTTTCGATGGAGAGGGACGAAAGACAGAAAGCAATCTGGTATGTCTTCGACTGGTTTGGTATGAATTTTGGGAATCAGTAATAATTATTCCTCATCCAGCCCCGGAACCCTTTGTCTCATTTGCTACTCCGCATATGCATGAGAGAAATGGAGCTTCAAAACAAGAGCTACTGTCGGGTGATGGAAATGCCCTCACTGAACGGAGGAACGGCCTCGCTGCCGAGATCCAAAATCTCCAAGAGTCGAGAAACGGTGAGATGTTGCAGACGGAGGGGCAGACGGTGGACGAGAGGTTGCGGGTGTTACAAGCGCAGATGAATACGCTGACGCTGGAGATGCATCAGCATCTGATCCCCCCGTCGTATACGGGAGAACTTTCAAGTTGAGATGTGATTACAGGTGTATTTTTGTGGTTGAAGGGTGTAGCTAGCAAATTATTATTGTCGTTCGTTGGCGTTTTCGAATCCTCTAAGCATCTGGGCTCGTTCTTAAAATAATTATGAAAAAAAAAATCACTATTTTTGATCCTCTAGCTGGCCAGTTGAGAGTTTCAGGCACCAGGCTTGATAATGGAACTGGCTGTGAAATGGGGGATCCAAGTACTGTTCCATTTCGTTCAATTTGTATGGTCACAGGTCACAAGCCCAAAAATCTACGAAATTTTTCGTAAGTCACAGGGTGACAAGGGTTGAATACGAAAGGTTCCCACCAGCTTAACACAAAAAAATCGCTCCGGGTGGCCCTGCGGCGCCGTTTTATACGAAAAAATTTATACGTCACACTGGTTGCAGGCCGGAATACGAAAGGGTCATTTCGTTTTCGATGTCACATAAGTGCCGTACGAATTGAACAAAATGGCACAGTACAATGTAATATCAAGGTCCAGACCAAATTTGGAAGCCGAGTGATGGGCTGATCAAAAATGACACCATGTCGGAGTTCGATCCGAAAGGTGAGAACTTTGCTTCCAGTTATGTTCAATCCACCACTTGCCACTCTCGTCTTTGGTGTTTCTCTCAAGGGGGATCGGGAATAAAACTCTGTACGTGGGGAGGGAGGGGGGGTCCAGGATGGGCTGAAATTGATTGGTTCTCCAGTCAGAAATTATTGAGCTGTTAGAGTGCAGAATGTTAAATCTATCGCTCATTATATGGTATAGACAAGCCTGATTAAGCCCAAAGAAAGGGTAGGAAGTAAACTGGAGAGCGGCGGCTGGGCGCGGAGAAGCCGGCCCGGCCCAGGGGTGGGAAACTCCTTCCTTATAAGGAAGGAGGGGGGGGGTCAGCTTGGGGTTGAAAAAAACTTTTGAATCCCAACTTCCCCTTGGTTTCTCCACCAATTCTTGGTAGTTCTGCAAGCTTGTGGGCTCATTATCATGCCTGGAATTAATCTAAAATATGCTCTGACATCTATCAGTCTGTTTCCCCTCTCCCCTGTGTGCAAGACAGTGTTACTACCTTTTTAGGTGTGTTCATGCTGGCCAGCCCTATGCTGCGCGACACCGGGATACTAGCACTCTGGAACTTGTCATGTGGCCTCTTTTACTGTATAGCTTCCTCTTAGATGCATTCCGATTTTTTGAGTGGTCAGCTCTCTTCCATCCGTAGGCCTTTGCCCAAAACCATCTAAATCGGCATTCACCCAAACACGGAATTTCTGGGAGGGTTTCCAGCACCTCGGTGTGGAGTTTATTGTCCAGGCATGTCCCAATGTGTTCCATTACAGTTGTTCCGGAAAATAATGAGACTCACAAGTTTTTTTTGTCCCCATCACTTCCCGAAATGGATTTGTCCCAATTTGGACACACCTGATATTTAAACCTTTCTCCCCTGTGAAAGACCTGGGATGGTGAGATATTGAATCTAGGTGTCATTGGGGATATTCAGACATGTTATTGGCAGCACCTTGGGATGTGACCAGAGAGGAGGGGAGTTTTGGACCACGGGTCCGGTGGACTGATCAACTTGTGATTGATTGATCGCCTGCAGCCAACGCAGCACCTTGAAGTTGCAACCTGCAGGTCTTTAAATTCAAGTTGGAAAGTGTTGACTGGAAGACTTGTATGCTTTCAGGCGACATTAGAGACCCTACCAGCAATCTAGACCAAGTCCGGAGGTGTATACAAGCGAGGTAGGGGCCGTTTCCTAATTGGGATGGTTCATTTTGGGAAGTGATTGGGTGCAAAAAAACTTGTGAGTCTCATTATTTTCCGGAACAACTGTAAACTAATCCCACATCATTTCAGGCAGATACCCACTCCTTGGGATAATAGCAGCAGTTGTTCAAAAACCACAATTTTTGGTGTTCCCTTGCTAGCGGAGGCTGATATTAGAGAGGTTTCGCAAAGCCGCATGCAGCTGCACAAAACTGCCTGCGGAGGTGTGCTCTTTGGCTTCCAGACATCACCAGAACTACTTATAACACCGCTTGGGACTAGTGGAACAAAAGAAGAAAAAAGCTGCATCGAAAGACGTTGTGCAGCCAAAAGCTGCATGCAGCTTTTGCACAACCTCCCTATTTCAAGGTACAATATGGTGTATATTTACCATTTAGCACTATAAAATGGTTCATATGCATCCTACATGTGATACCTGATAGATTTGACCATACCTACAGGGCTCAGCAGATTAATTTGTTCAGTGGCCAGCTAGCCAGTTATTTGTTTGTGTTGGACTTGCCTCTAAAATAAATTCACTGCGACATCCAAGAGGTGGGCATGATGGGAATTTCCAACACTGGGTACCCATGGGAACCAAAACTTTCCCCAAAAGGAAAGACCAAGATCCCCAATTTTTCTGAACAAATTGAGCCTTTCTGCGTAACTTTTGAATTTTTTTCTGAGCCTCCAGACACCCCCCCCCTCTGTAATATGGTGCATATCAAACCATATATAGTAATTCTGAGATGCAATCAACTTTGCACTCTCATGGAACGTTATGTTGACATTTCCTATCATGCCCACCTCTTGCAACATCAACACAATAGATATTTTTATGAGAGTGGGCTCAAATTGCTAGTAGGATATATGCCTTCAGTATGATACGGTCCGGACCGGATCAGTTTACTACAGCAGGGAAGGGCTTAGCATGAATGCTTGGGTGGCCAGTTAGGGGATCAAAAACTTTGGTAACATTGGGCGACAAAGTAGCAGCAGGCCAGAGATGCAACTAGAGAATTTGACTCGGTCGCACTCCACAGGTTCGGGGTCAGATCAATATTGGAGTTCTTCTCTGCGGTGGATATCAGACATTTGAAGTCTTGCCCGGAATCACACAGTGCAAAGGCATTTGTGTAGGAAATGAAAGTCAGAATGCAGTGCAACTTTGACTCCCGAACTCAATGGCAACATCTAAACCAACCAACACATTTCTCAACCGTGACCATCTTGCTATGGACACTTCAACTCGGATTCCAGGACCAAAAAGTTATTTTGTCAAGTTTTATTTCTTTTTCTGTGCCCGCAGACACCTCTCATGTATTACAGCTATTTGCGGAACATAGGGCGCGGCCTGTTTTTTTTTTTTTTTTGTGAGCTTTCACGAGATCGGCTCTTGTGAGCTCAGTTCTCAACCGTTTCCCTTGAAAGTTAGCTCATTCGATTCGGACGGAGAATACGGATGCCTTGATGTTGCCCGATTTTTGCTAACAGGCTCAAAATGATTTGGTGGGTCAGATTGGGGTGTTTTTGCATATGTGAGAGCAGAACATGTGCCAGAGTGGTAGTAGTGCTCCGATTGAGCTAGATTTTTGTTATGGTGTACTTTAGTGTATTGCGGAGGACGTCACATGCCGGTATTTTTAATGTGAGCTGTACTTCAAATATATGGTGAGTTGCAGCTGGACCAATTTCCCATGACTAAGAATGTGAGCTGTGGATTTAAAAATACCGGCATGTGACGTCCTCCGCAATACACTAAAGTACACCATAACAAAAATCTAGCTCAATCGGAGCACTACTACCACTCTGGCACACGTTCTGCTCTCACATATACAAAAACACCCCAATCTGACCCACCAAATCATTTTGAGCCTGTTAGCAAAAATTGGGCAACGTCAAGGCATCTGTATTCTCCGTCCGAATCGAATGAGCTAACTTTCAAGGGAAACGGTTGAGAACTGAGCTCACAAAAGCCGATCTCGTGAAAGCTCACAAAAAAAAAAAAACAGGCCGCGCCCTATGTTCCGCAAATAGCTGTAAGTAGGCCTGTGCAGCCCCATCTAGAGTCAGATACTATTCTGGCCTGTATTGACGTCGAGATTTAGATCAGCCAGATCAGCCAGATCAGCAACAAAGAAAGTGAATGTTCGGACCATGTTTGTTCGGAGCGCCGAGCTCAAAAAGCTGGGGGAATAAATACACTGAAATGAGGAATCAATCTTGCTGTCCAATTGACACTGACTCTACCCATCACAAATCTCTCCATTTCCTCACACATTGTGGTCTACCAGTTGTTGTGTGGCTCATGTGGACCAAGTATTTGATTGCAGATCCATGCAGCCACCTGCTTGATTCAACATAAGCCTCAATGCATTTCAAGCCCTCGTCATGGGGGACTTGGGTTCTTATTTACCATTCAGCTCACAGAATCTTCCTGTATGGTTAATAGACGGAGTCCATAATGGAGAGGTGTCAAGTATTAGTGGCGCGCAAGTTGATAGCCAGCAACAACACAACGGTGATCCCTCCTTTATACCTCACCACAATTGTCTGAGTTTTTCACTGCCAACTCTGGAAATGAAGCATAGATGGCTGTATTTAGCTAAGCGGTTGTACACAGATTCAAACTCACCATCATGAAGATCCTGTATTTTTCGAGGGTTCAACTCATTGCCATGCACTTTCCCCTGGTCTGGCAGTCACTGCACAAATATGTGTCCCTTTGTTTCACGTGGATATTCTGCCTTTGTAGAAATCTTGACTCCATGCTGACAAAGAATTTTTGCTGTACGACAATCGGAGGTCTTGACCTCCTGAAATTTTGATATTAGCCACTCTTGAGCCGGGATCTTACGGTCAATTCGGAAAATAATGAGAATGTCCATTTTTTTGGGGGGGTGTGACACATAAGGAAATTCCTAAAATGGTAGTTCCTCGGTTCCCTCCAAGCGTCGCTCCTCAGTCCTGATGTGTGCATCTGCTCCTCTTTCTGTACTACAATAATGATGGTGCCTGCCAAAGAGGTGCTGGACATTTCCAATTAGGACTTTGATGGTGTCGCGGACGACGATGTGGATGGAATGATAGGGCAAATGGTCACCAAGAATCCTCACTGTAAGCCAACAAACTGTAGACTGTTCTTGCAACGGCATTTCAACTTATGGCTACATTCCAAGTCTCCAAATGGCTGGTCATGAGCCCATCCTTGATGAAGCAGAAAGAAAAACAGCAAAAACAAAAACTGAAGCGCACTGAAAAGCAGACAGAGAAGAAGCGTAAAACTGATGAAAATGACTCGGCTAGTGACAACAACGAGAAGCCGAAGCGCAAGAAGAAGGCCAAAGCGATGGAGGAGGACAAGGAGGAGCTGATTCCCATTGTCCTGCTCACAGGCTACGTTCATATCATGAAGCCTGCACCCTCTCTCCCCCCTAAATCACGCAGCAAACCCAAGCATGAGACTCTGTATATCTCACGTGGTCCCTTCAATTTCATGTCTAACTGTGACTTCAACACCTTTCTTTCTGCCATGGCAGCGGCTCTTCCGTGCAACCCTGCGCATCTCGTGTTGGACAAGACTACATGGAAACCCCAAACACCGGCGGATCGAGTGCCGTTACCTCTTGGTGGTGCCGCTGGGCTCAAAGTGCTTCAGAAACAGATCGCCGTGAGCCGAGATAGGATGGTTATCATGATCATGCCCGGTCCACACAAACCGATGGAAGAAGCCCCGGTAAAATATTTCTTGGTGATACATTTGCGCAACTAATCCCTACCAGTTCTGGGGCACGAAGCTGGTGGCAGCGCGAATGCAGAAGCGGGGCCATCAAATACTGGAGGCGACCACTTCAATTTCAGCGAACTTGAGGCGACTAGCTTGGAAGAGTCAGTCGGAGAGCAGAAGGTGTGTGTCCCAGTTCACCCAACAACGGCACCAAATTGAATGTGCACACAGATCTCTTTTGATAAGGCTGTTGCACCACATATTGAGGAACTGAAAGAACGATGGCCTGAGAACGATGATGGGAAAAGGATCTACAAAGATGAGAAGGGGTTTCAATGGGAACTGACGCAGATACACCTCAGCATCTGGGCCGCACACATCATATGTTACCTGTGTTCTGAACCTGTTCCCGATCTAACGGTGTGCACACAAGCCCGCAGAACCGCCACACTCGATAAAGCACCGTTATCCACTCAGTTTGACATCAATTACCATCTCAAAGCCCCCTCCGTAGCTGCTCCTCTCCCAGTTGCTCCTCTCTTGCCCCAGCCCGGCCCAAGTTCCACTCCATCGAGCACCGATAAGATCATTGAACTCCTTGCTATGTCTATTATGATGCAGCAGCAATCGCATCACCAGCCATCGTACTAACCCATTCCTATGCCTTTGCCCCCTGTTTTTGTCACCCTGCCGAATCCTAGCCCCTAGCCCCGTTTCATCTGTGCCACCATCTCCTGTCAAGCTCGTTCATCATGCTATATCCCTCGCCGAATTTTGCACCTACTATGATATTGCACAGCACTTCAAAAAGCTCCGAGAAGCTTTAGTACGAGCCAGGCGACGGAGGGATCTTGACCCTCGGACGGGATGACTGGCAGCAGGTCGCGGGATTCTCTAAATTGGCGTGGGACAAGGTATTGTCGAAGCATAAGCAGTTTGTCAAGGATGCACAAGCCGGTGTATGAGCCTAGATGGTAATTCACAGATATCATTTTGCTTTATAGTTCTTACTCTCACTGGATAACTGTTGCACGTCATCCTTTGTAGTTCCAAGTATCAAATTCATAGTCAATACAAATAATATTCAATGTACAATTAGTCGTCCCGAACAATATAGCCTGCGTGCCGAAACCAAGCTGTAGCTTTCTCCGGAGTAATGCAGCCCATTGAGTCTAGGAGAACAAGGATGGGGTCGGCAGCAGCTCTAATGGAATGGATGTTCACATGCAAATAGGCTTTCCCTGTGATTGATATCGGTGTCATGGAAAAACCCGACAACGTGATCACACCATACAAGTGCTAAACGACTCCTCAATAGGGTTTAGATCAGGGGAATATGGCGGAAGGTACAACAGCATGATTTCTACACAGAAGGGTTAGCAATAATGGTCAGTGCGAACAAAGAGAAGAACCTTGTGCATTTAAAACTTCTTGAAGTGTGTCGGTATGATGGATCCTACAATTATCCATGACAAGGACGCTGTGATTGTCTGGGAAGACTCCCATTTCAGGTACCTGAAGCTGATCAGTGGGGAGAATTGATTGTTGAGGAAGGAAATTCACGACATCTTCTACAATAAAATCAAATGAATCCAAGGAACCCTCCACAACCCGCTGTGCAATGTAGCCGTTCATCCCCATTGCTGCTACAAGAGTATAGTGTATGCCTCTGATGAAGAAGTCTTCAAAATCGGCAGGCAGTCTGACGGGTGCTCGACCGTAACGGTGTGCTACATTGTGCTCGTTCTTGCTTGACTCGTCTACTGCCACAAATTCGCGGCCGGTTCCAGAGAGTCTGGTCTGGATGGTATGCAGGAAATCACGGCGGCGCTCAATGTCACATTCGACAGCAATTTTATGAAGCAGCTTTCGGGTAAGTCCGGTCCATTCAAGGGTCTCCTGTAGTGCCGCAGTGGAAATGACGATATCATGGTGGATGGCAAGCCACCAGCGTAGCTCTTCGAGATAGATGTCAGGATGTCGAGTATAGATCTCTTTGACTGCTGTCAGTGCGGCCAGCCCAATAATTCGAGGTCTGCCTTTGATGGGTGGCGGGGGAGGGGTGACAGAGCCGAATTCCTCAAAAAGCCTAGCCCAGTGATAGATACTCACTTATGAGACAAGGAGGGTGGAGCATATTGCAGATCTATCCCAGCCGAGCTCCCACAGATGGAGAGTGCACTCTTTGATGTCAGGGCTGATTCGCCGGTTGACCATGATGCATGTAAGGTGAGCGCGATTGGCAGGGAGGATGAGGTAGCGGGAGTTAGACTTGAAAGAAAGTTGTGTGAGAGCAGGAGCGGAGACTCAGAGCAAACTGCCAGGCTTTACTATTTTAGGAATTTCCTTATGTGTCACGCCCAAAAAAAATTTGGTCATTCTCATTATTTCCGAATCGACTCTAATCAGTGAAGCACTCCTATCGGTTGTGTAGTGTAGCGGTTATCACTCCAGATTCTGATGGCATCTTGGAGTTCTGGCAACCCCGGTTCGATTCCGGGCACGACCTTGCTCTGGCTTGATTCTTTCTTTTTCTTTTGGGCAAGGTGGTTGTTTTGCGGAAATGCAGATATCCTGAAACTAAGTAAAATAAAAATAAGTCACCATAAGAGATGCCACCTGCCCTAGGCAGCAGAATAAAAACATTGCAATGAGGAAGGTATCTCAATACTGCATAACAAACAGCCTCCCGCGCGCGAAAGCAAGCGCGATTCCGTAGACGTCGTCGAATACCACCGTGCGACCTACGCCCGGCATGCCTTCCACAGGAAACGACAGCGTCAACCACTTTCGCACTTCATCAGCGTCCCAAACGCTGTCCGTGCGCAGTACGGTAAGGGTGCCTATGTCGACGGCGGCCAGCATCGTGTGATACGAGGAACGAAGCGGTGCGAGGATCGTCTCTAGACCACGCATTGGCCTATTGCAGTGGGGAGATTTCATCGTCGAATTAGCGAGCAAGTTCGGCGTTAGAAGGTTCTGGGTCGTCTGCGGTGTAAACGGATATGCGGTCCAAAACGGGCTGCCCGCGTCTGCGAACGACACCATGTCCGAAGAGATGTTGATGGTTTGCACCCTGTGTGCGCCAGTCTTATGAAGCTTGACGGCCAGGGATACGGTTCGTTCAGTAAGAATACTAGCGTGGGTGATTTCAGAGTCCTATGAGAACTTTGTTAGCGGAACAGGGCAAATCGAAATGGTATAACCATACGCGAAGATGCCACCAGCCGCGCCGACGGGCCGCAAGGTCGAACAACAGGAAGTCGGCGCTGTTGCGAACCAAGACGAGATCACCCTCGATGGAGACTACAGTGGCGTCGATGGGCAGCTCCAAGACGTGGGTGCGGCGAACGGATGGTGCTTTGGCGGAGTGCACATAATTAATTTTGAACACGCTCAAATAACTGGTTCAAATTACGTTCAGCACGCAGGACATCAGATGCCCAAAATAAAACCGTACCTCTCGAGATCGCGCCGCTCATTAAATGCCTTGGAAATAATGGCAAGCACTATGTTCACGCCGTTATCGACGCTGTCCCAGTCAACTTCCGCGACAAGATCTCGGGGCTGTGGATCAAAACGCGCGCAGAACGGAACCTTCAGCTCATATCCGTACTCGCCGCGGAGGTCGTATATCCCAAGATGACCCAAGGACCCCAGTAGAAATGAACGGCCGCCCGGAAGAACGTTCATAAATGTGGGCGGGACGTGGCCCAGAAAAGACCGCTGTGAATATTTTGCCGGCGACCAGAAATTCCACGCGGGGAGATCGTAAAGCCGAGTTGCTTCATAGGTTCGAATCGGAGAGATGGCGAGATCGTGATGAAGATGGTGACGGTATTTATTCAGAATCGCCGTACTGCGCGCGGCGTAACGAGGGAGCCGAGACAAGTCGGTGGTTTTGAGCGTCTCGCCTAGTGGGAAACGAATTCGATACGAGTCGGATGCATCAATCCACAGTCGTCGGTTCGAGAAAGAAATGGATCGGAAGTAAGACGAAGTCTGAACATAATTTCGGTCAATGGAAACGAAACGCGATGTTGAATCTACGCACCCTTGACAAGTTCAAAATATCTGCAATGGACGAACCACGGAGAAGGAGTAAGATGAGCTCTACAGGCAGGCCTTCTAGCATCGCAGCGAAAAGCGAAGAAGCCGCGGTGGTCGGAGAGGATGATTTGCTCGCCGAGAGTTCTCTTATAAGTTTTTGTGGATCATTTGTGATCGCTGACGCTGACGGACAGGGGCCACCCCTTAGCATGGTTTACCGGACCCAGGCAGATTGGACGTATCAATCCTATATCGGGTTATGAGTCTTCTCTTCTGTGGTAGAGCCCTCCTCCTCGTGGATCGACCGACTTCTTCCCCGTGAAAATTTGGGCAGATCTAATTAATTCTCCTTCAGAATCAACTACGCCTCAAATCACAACTACATACCGAATTCGACATAGTCACTAGAATATGATGGTGGACACCAGTGGACTAGACTCGGTTGGCGTATTGTCGCCCTGTGGCGCGACACTAACTGCGAAGCGCGGGAAGGTCGGTCCGAGCGCCGACTCCGTTAGCTGCATTCAAGGCCAAAAGAAGATCCGCTTTGGTACGTACCGCGGCGATCGCAGAGCTTAAACGAGGGACAAGAAGGGCAATAGTAGTACATTAACATCCGTCTGATACGGCTTCTGTACACGCAGGCACAGCACGAATGCTAAGTATGATTACCTGTTACATAGGAACGATGAGCGAAGCAGCGAAGCAGCGCAGCAAGGCGAACCTGAAACCTACCCAAGTCCGCCGGCACTTCTCTTCCTCGTCATCTCCAGCCTAACGTCGCTCGCCCATTTGAAGAAATCGCACCTCCACGTTGGATCCACTTCTTCCCTCAGACGCTCTGCCTTGCCTCGATCGTATCCAGGCCCCACAGGTCTATGAAGGGCGATCAGCGGGCGAGGCGTGGTTCGTCCGAGGATTTTACCTTGAGCAGATGAAAAAGTTCTTCCCTTTGTTCGGGCCCGGCTTATTCACGGTGAGCTCTTTCGTCGGCTCGCCGTGAACCTGGCAAAGCGGGGGTTGCACGGGAGCCAGGAGCGTTGACCACGTTTTCTTACTCTCGCCGTTGCTCTGACTGGCGCTCGCCCGTGGAGGCGAGGATTCCTGCGACAGTGACAGCGCGAGCTTGTAATCAGCGTCTAGTTGATCAGCCGTAGAGGCTGTTTTTGTCGTCGATTTCGTTCCAGATGATTTCGAGGAGTCGGATTTGGAAAAGAAAGACGCAAGGCTCGTTTGTCCGGGTTTTTTGGGTTTCAGGTTATCTGTTTTCGACTTTTTCGATGACGAAACCACGGACTCCTGGACCTCTCGTTTCCGCTTCGCTGGAGCAACCGAAGCCGAGGACGGGGTGGGGTCCAGTTCTTGGCTCCC
>WIQG01000654.1:0-43547 GCA_014925785.1 Mycena galopus ATCC 62051 | reverse complement strand
TCCGGCATACGTGGTGTATTTGACCGCAGCAGGCGCAGCGGCATCCAATCCAAATATAATCTGGGGCGACGCCGATTGGCCGGCAGGTTTCTTACCTCGGTCTGGGTGTCCGAGGACAAGATAACGACAGTCCAGTGGCCTTCATCTTCCCGCGCGTCGGAAGGAGAAACGCCCGAGTGAGAACCGAGAGCGGGATGGACGATTCGACCGCGCGGGTCGATGAATTGAGAAAAGTGATAGACGATGATGCGATGACTATGTCCACTTTCTTCCGGATTGGAGAAGTTACAGATATGGCGTGAAGAGTGAATAATGGAGGGCCATCCTGCTCATTCTCAGGCAACGCATCTGAGTCAGTTTTTTGGCGTTTGGCGTCAGATTCAGAATTAGTTTCTTGCTCTCTTTGACGCTTGCCGTTAGTGGACGTGGATTTAGTCAACGCGCCCAACGCGGCCATAGCTTCTTGCTGACGCTCGGACCATTTCTGCTGCGCATCCGGGTCTGGGGAGTCTCCGCCGCTCAGAAATCGTATTAACGTATCGAGCACCGGAGCTGTTTCGGGAGTCTGAATTCCGGCCAACGAGACCGACAACTGAGTTGGGAGGATCGGGGAGATGGCATTCAGAAACGGAGTGATATGCGACATGTGGGATCCTGAAATGGCCTATCCAGGGGGTCCGGGGATGAGGACGAAACGCGCCTGAAAACGCGTCGACAATGAAGTGATGGCGGGAGACAACCTGTATGCCGTATGCGTCACAATCACGGCCAGCGTGACCATCCATCACTGACCGCAACTTCAAGTTTTCGTGTAAACCAAGCGTGAACACGTTTTTGGAGCCTGGAGTACTGCAGCCCGCACTAGTGCTTAGCTCTTCTCTATTTGAGAAGTCGAAAGAACCCCTCTCCATTTTTGTGAAGTTGCGCAAGTTTCGCATGGCCAGCTCGGACTCGACTCGGAATCGGAAGCTTCGGGTGGCCATCCCGGCCTATTGGCCCTAGAATCTAGACCGGTACTACTCGAGAGTCTGAGCGGTCAGCAAGAATATCTTTTTCCTCGCCTCCATAAGCCCAGGCTTTTCAGCTAATACACTGGTCGACTCGGACTCGCACGGCTTTCTTCGTGTTCGCCATCCACCTGGGTTATGTCTTCACCTAATGTCTCCGGACTCTCGAGGGAACCATCTCGCCGAAGGCAAACATCCATTTCTCTTCGGTTCTGCTGTGCACATTAGGCCCTTTATTGCCTACGATTTTGACTGGGCAGCGTCTAGCTTTGGTCTAGCGACCTTTTTCCAGTTTCATCTGTACGTGAACAGCCTTCTTCGGCGTGAATGTCATCCATTCATTTAAATTTTACCCAGGGTCGTGAACTCTTCACTTTGGCTAGCGCATCCTTCAAGTTCTCTGTTCATGTTCCGCTGTTCAAATAAGTGGGCTTATAATAATGATGGTATTTCCGTGATTACTCAGATCGGGGAATGCATGGGGAACGCGGGAACGCACCCGATTTCCGTCTCCATTCCCGTCCCGCGAGCTACTTTTACTTGGCAGGGCTGTGTTTCGGCCTCCGTGAACGGCGGACTGTCGCAATTTTAATTTCGGGGAACGCGTAGTTATAAAGCCCTCGATCGGCTGCACCATCTCAATAACTTCCTCCCAAATGGCCAACATCGTCCTTCCCCCACTCAAGACCTGGGCACAGCAGCACCTGTCCTCGATCATCCAGGCAACGACGAAACCCTCGTTCGACTCTGCCTTCGACTCCTTCTTGTCCAAGCATGTGACCATCACCGTGAACGGGAAGAACATCTCCCGGGATGAGTACCAGAAGCAGCTCCAAGGCGAGGGGTTCGACGAGGCTGGTGCTACCGTCCAGTTCAGCGGCGCAGTTGAAGTTCCTTCGAGCGACTCCAACGATATCCAGGTGGGTTCAACACCATTCATGTTCGACCATTTACTTTGAATCTTACGTGGAATCCCAACTTAGGGAGGAACCGTGGGCCTCTTCTACACCGCGAACATCGTGCAAAACATCGTTGTCCAGGATGCACCTATTACGCGACAAATCACCTCATCCTTGAATCTTGTGTACGTCAAAAATCTCTCGTCCCTGATAAGTCCTTTGATGAACGTATCCTAGTATCGAGGAGGACAAGTCCCTCACGCCGCCACACTTGCCGCATGGCATCCACGGATTTTTCGGTGCGTGTTCTCTATGTGCGATTGTTAAATCGGTGATCCAACTAGTTGCTAGATGGGAGGAGAGTCTCGGCGTTGAACCAGGTCATCCTCGATGTGGGTAATTGAGTGGTGTAGTGAACAGACGGATTTCCGGACTCGTACTTGACAATGATATGTAGCTAATGTTTCGCGCGATGTAATAATATGTGGTCTTCCTGTCCGATTTGGAACTTGTGAATCCAATAAACAGCGAAGAGTGGTTCCGGACTCGTACTCGGCAATGATGTGTAGCTAATGTTTCGCGCGATGTAATAATATGTGGCGTTATAATCTTGTACCAGATCTTCCTGTCCGATTTGGAACTTGGGAATCCAATAAACAGTCAAGAGTGGAGAAATCAGTCTTACAGGTGAGCGTGAATCCCAATTGCATATAGCAAGTGTTATTTTAAGTGTTTCAGTAAATCATGGATGCAGTGTCTAGTTCGTTAAGCAGGCGCTACATCTCCGTTCGCCTCAGCAGATGTCTCTTTTTTCTTGCGGTCTGCGCGGAGGTTGAGCTCCTTCGGGAGGGTGACCGCCCGCTCAACTCCCACAGGTAGCCCTCGATGGCGACCACGAACCCTAATTTTGGTTAGCATAAACATCCCAGCCCCAGAGTGGGACTCATACATGATGACTATGATGACCAGTTTGGAAAGTGGTTGCAAAGCACCACTGAACTGTTGCGATTTGAGCCGCTACACGTATGCAACAGATTGAAAACTCACAGAAAAGTTGTCCTGGAGTACCCATTATTAGCTGCTTCTATCCACAAACCCAACAACCACGGCACTCACCGTAGGAAGACCAAGACTGAGGCCGATGCCGCCGAAGGCCGAAACAAGTTCGAATACTACTCTGAACAAGTCGAACCACTTCTTGTCCTCATCCAACAGATTCGAACGCTCTATGACAGCAACCAAGAAGACACCCCACACCAACCACCAGATGTCTAGCCAGAATGATGAAGTCAATTCCGGGGTACGTCAAGACCATAAAACACCGACCAATCGACATCTGACGCTCCAAATGCCATAATAAATAGCGTCCGACACGCTCCCGGGGCTCGAACTTGTCCAGGTCTGTCGGTTCCTCGTCCTCCTCATCAGGCGGTTCCTCGAACACGCCCAGGGATTCACGTTCATATCTTGAGGGCAAAAATGAGCTTAATCGGAATGCATGTATCGAAAATAACTTACACATTGGTGGACCGAATCGTCATCGCCACCTGTAAATTAGGTTTGCAACCAGCAATATGAGAAAAATCCCTCACTTACGGGATAAACCTAGATAAAACGGTGAGACAGGGCTGTTGAGGAGTCCGAAAACATACCGCGATGTACATCATGACGACGTATAGAAATCTAGAGCGATTTAGCGTTGCATACGAGGTCAGAGTGAGAATGTACGGACTGGAGTGCCGGTGAAGCAGACGCCAACGGAACGATAGGAAAGCCAGAAGCGCGGGCAGCCAACCCTTGAAATAAGCCATCGACTACGCGAGGACCTCGAGGCATCTCTTCGAAGAATGGGAGACCAATATCTGGATAGTCATTAGCGCTCAGGTCACAGTAATTGCATCGATTTTCGTACCAAGGACCTCAAATGCAGCCCATTCGATGGCGCTTGATAGATACCTTCTTAGACAACAGACACATGGTCTCAAATTCACCTACCTAAACCCCACAAGGCAGATGAACAAAAACCACGTCTGATGGCTTGGAAACCTGGCAAAGTCATTTTCTATCGCTCGTTTGGAAAGAGATGGGCGCGTACAAGTATAAAAAGCACCTACACGAACTGAAGTGAGCCTCAGTTCTACTGACAATACGGCCGACGTACCGCCTTGGATGTTGGAGCAAAAAAGACAATGTTTTCCCGGTTTCAGATTCCTCGGGTACAATTTTATGCCAAATCCATCTAGACGGAAGACAGTCAGTCCTTCCCCAGCAAAGAGCAGACAACTATACATGATTAGCCTCAAACTGTGCGATGATCAGGCCTGGCTCTCCAAATTTTGAGGCGGAACATGACTCACAATATAGGCTTTTGGGACATGGCCAGTTGAGTTAAATCGAGGCAAGGCCGAATTTTGGACATACCAAAGCGTGATTGCCAGCCAAAATCACGAAAATCAGGGAGAATATCATAACGTAAGCACCTTGGAATTGAACCATTCCTCTAAAAGCCATTGAATGGTGAACGCGGATGAAAAATCATAGATCTTACGTATCCACCAACGACAGTCCGCCGCCGGAGTATGCTCCCACAATAACGAACAGAGAATACCTACGAATTATAAGCCAACGACAATGAAGCATCCCAATCAACAATACCATGGCTTCTGAACCAATCTCGGTTGGGCGGTAAAGACCGCATCATAATCCTTTGTTGCAGACAGCCATGGCGCCAAGATTAGAAAGGCCAACAGCTGTGTTCCCACGAAATACTGAAGGGAGTGGAAGTCAAAGGGAACGCAGTTAATGCCGCAGACTGTAACGCACAAGAGGGATGAAATAGCTCAGTAACCGCAGTGCTCGATACTCTACACCGCTGATGAACTCGAGCTGCTCGTCAGACAACTCTTCTGTCTGAAAGGCGGAATTGCGGCCGACTACAAGTCCATCAAAGTCCAACCATGGTACTTCTCTTGCGGCCAGAGTTTCCGTGTAAGGCAGGGTCATCTTCCGCTCAAATTTTCGATACGTGGTTGGCGCGCCGCGTTTCAGCAGTGTCTTCGCCAGTGATAGAGGCCCAGGAAAGCCGCCGTTTCCTTCGAACTTCTTGTTTTCAGGTTGGACTTTTCTGTGGGTACTGTAAATGGTCGCAGTCCTCCGCGGAAACGCGACTCCCTCTGCGGAATGTATAAGCGAATCTCCGAAGGCACGAGAGTAACTTACCGCGGATGGTTTGTAGGAGAGGCCCTTGGCGTTCGATTGACGTTGTAAAGCCAAAGTTCGCTGCTCGAGGTGAACGAGTTGGATCCGGCGACAACGCGACGCTAACTGCACGAGGAGAAGACGAAAAGGTTCGATCGTCAGATAAAATGCGCCCGTCTTCCTCGCCAACATTTTCAGCTTTTTGGCCGTTCGATGCATAGTTTCCTTGCGTGTCGAGGGTAGCTCCTGGCGTCGGCTGAATCAAATCAAATGTAGGATTTTCGAGCTTTTCGGGAGCGGGAACCTCCTCTCCTTCTTTAAACATGGCAACAGGCGCAGAAATGGACTTCAGGAAAGTGCTTCGATTTCTGCTGTGACGTGCCCGGGATTGATGGTCGATATATTGGCAGACATACCACCTTGGAAATCGCAAGCAGGGCATGAGATGCGGTCTGAAGTTGAATGAGAAAGAGATACGTACTTGCGCACAAGGACCATCTATTAATTCAAGTTGAGAAAGACTTCGTCCGCAGAAAATGAAAACTGACGATCCAAGAAACTGCGGTAAAGTCTCCGATGATCATGAGTATGTATAATATGGCTTGTTGCCAAGGTGTAGCTAACGCGCGAAGTACCATCAGTTAACGCAAAATAAAACCAGCGGGAGGTTTACTTGTCGAAAGATCTATGGTGCTGAGACCTGCGCTGGTGTCAGCAGGCAGGCGCGACCATGAGACATGAAACAACCTGTTACAGTCATTGCACTGTAGCTTTATTTTTCTGTCAGTTTCTTGAATAAAAACAGGAATAATGATCATACCAAATGAATAGAGAATCTAAAAACGAGATGTGAAATCGTCCGTTGCATCCATAATAGATTGCGGACGCAATCAAAGGTATAATAGTGAAAGCCAGCATATGGAAACGATAAAATGTTCCATGCGTCCAAACGAAGTTGGATAGAGTGGAAAGTATTCCTGTTGGAGGGAGTTCCGTTGCTTTCTCCTCCGCCATCCAACTGTAAGGTCGCCTTTGGTGATAGTGGTGGTCAGAAGAAGCCTCAGATGCACAGCCATTGATGTCAACTTGGCAATTTGACGTCACCCAACGCCTATGTACCAATTTAATTTTCTGGTAGCTGAGGAAATTTTCGTTCATAAATCATGCGCTCGGGGTTCGCTGGGAGGAGTTCACACAGAAAACGAAGGAGCATACTAGCAAGTCTTTACTACTGAAATCTCTTCAACACACCCATCACGCAAAGAAATAGGCCAATGAATCCCCAACATGCGGATCGCCGAGATATCTTGTTCAGTGCGCATTTTATCGTCCACTGGCGACGCAGAGTACACCCGGATAAGGATCATCGTAAAATGGAGGCCCCCAATGCAGCACGCGCCGCGCCGATTTCTGTGAATGCGGAGCACACGCTCGCCAGTGGAGCCACGGAAAAAGCCTCAAGAGATGCCGCGCAAAACGTAAATGCGGCGGTCTGGAAAAGTCATGCAAATGTGCGTCGAGTTTGGGTACAAATTTTCAGTAGAGACGGTACTCCAGCAGCTCCAATATCGACTGTGGCCCGGACATGTCGAATCCTGCGGCGTTGTTGATTAAAAATCCTCATTCATGGCGTAATAGATAACACGAAGCTTGAATAGAACGCTGAGAAATAAATGCATATACATGTATCAAGGACGAACCTTCAATCTCACCCAGGCGCTTCTGCGCCACAAACTCATCAGCCGCCACCCAAAAGTCGGTACCCCCTTGCGCTCCAACTTCCCAATCTCGCCAATAGTTACCGACCGCGCTGACAACGAACCGCACATCCGTTGTCGGTGGATTGTCTGCCATGGAGTGCCCGGTGAAGGGGTTCAGCATACAAACCAGAACCTCGAGATGTAGGCATTCCGCTAATATGCGTCGGGGGACGAGATCCGGCACACGGTTATTCAGGCAGAGATGGGTGAGACAGGGCAGTGCCGCAAGGCCAGAGCAGATGACCGTGTCATCGTCCTCGATGTGGTCGAAGACATCCATGTGCGTGACGGCGCGGAACGCCGGGATGCTCAGGTCGATAGCAGGACGCCCGCCAAAAAGGAAGTCGAGATTGCCGGTCCACCGATGCAGCCGAGACATAGTCAGGACGACTGGGAGCGGGAGTAACGATCGCGGAACACGCGCAAGAGATAAGAGCCGTAGCGCGCAAAGTCGAAATAATGCACGCAGGTCTTCCTCCGGCCAGGTATTTACTACATCTAGGAACAATAGATGCTCAACACCGTTTGCCAGCAAATTGGGTTTCAGCGCAAGGATCCGGTGGCAGGCTTGGGCCCTGGTCGACTGATCAATGACGATTACTCTATACAGTAAAGGCTCTATCCTGCGGAGTCCTTTATGTAAAGGTCACAGCAAAGTCCTGAAAGGAATGGGCTCACCATTCGAGAACACGACGAGCCACCCGGAGGAGAGAGGGTATGGTGTTGAAATGCGATAAAGCAGCGACTTCGAATATCTCTCGTTCCAACTCCGGCGGCAATACAACCATGTAGTATCACGCAGTGCAAGATGCAAGGTGGATTTGGCGGGGGCATCAAATTACCTGATTTGGTGTAGACCACGCTTGAATAATTGATTGATAAATACGGACATGCTGCGAAGTGCGAAATACGAATATGAAATACGAGTCGACCATACCCACGAATTGTTCGTTGATGGAACATGGTGAGATGAGACAATCCTCCACCACAGCGGCTCCGATCTTTGCCGCAGCATAGGTATAAGAGCTGGAGGCGGCGCGGGTAAATGAAGCATCACAGGGACAGTCAAAATGATTTGGTTGTAGGTCTCGGTGGAGTATGGGTGCGGGGTCGAAACAAGGCATTGCCTACGGAGCCAATCGCGCAACCTCACCGTCCGAGTCTATGTAGGTGGCGTGCCCGGAATGTTACCGCCTCGGTCATCATCCTTCTCTTCTTCCTCACTTTCCTCCTGCCCCGGCTCAGGCTCCTCCTCCTCCTAATGGTCTAACAGACAACACGAAGCTTCAACGCAAATTGAGAAAATGGATACACGACCATTTGTTAAGGGAAGACATACCTTGGATCTCGCCCCGGCGTCTCTGGGCAATAAACGCGTCAGCCGCTACCCAAAAGTCGGTTCCGCCTTCCACCCCAATTTTCCAATCTCCCCAATAGTCGTCGATGCCGCTGCTGACAATAAAGCGCACATCCGTTGTAGGAGGATTGTTCGCAATGTCTTGCACCTGAACGATGTCGTACACCATCAGGACTAGAACCATGAGATGCGTACATTGTCCTAATATACGTGGAATGAGATGCGGCGCGGTTTCGTTCACGCAGAGATGGGTGAGGCAGGGCAATGCTGCAAGACCGGGACAGATCACCGTGTCGTCATCCTTTACCTCGTCGAAGAGATCCATATGCGTGATGGTGCGGAAGAACGAGAGGCTCAGGTCGATAGCGCGATAGCTACCAAATAGATCCGCAAGACATGCTGCCCACCTGCGCAGCTGGGACATGTGCAGCATTGGGAGTAACATGGGTTGTAGGAGGGGAGTAACACCCGCGAAAGACACGAGTCGTGGTCCACAAAGTTGTAATAATACACGAGCATCGTCCTCCGTCCAGTTTGGCGCACTAGTAAGATTGAGCAATAGATGTCGGACGCCATTTGCCAGTAGATAGGGTTTCAGGCGAAGGGCTCTGAGACAGGGTTGGGTTTGTCGCGACGAACGATTAATGAATGTTACTCTGTACAGCAAAGGCTCTATCCTGCGGGAGTCGTCGTCGGTTGCCGTGAATTCTGCAAAGGAATCTCGATTGGATTACTCACCATTCGAGAACGCGGCGAGCCACCCGTAAAAGAGAGGGTATTGTTTTTGAGTCCGATAACGCGGCAACTTCGAATATTTCTCGCTCCAACTCGGGCGGAAACACGGAGTCCATGCAGAACGTTGTTGTGCGATGAAACCCAATCAACACCGCCGTCATCAAATTACTTGATTTGGGTCACGGCCCAGGACCATGAGTGTGCGATGCAAGACAACGTTCTTTTCAGTTGCGAATTTAAAATAATTTAATCATTCAAGGGTACAGCTTGGTACCCTAGCCTCTCTCGGCGAGACCATATTCTATCCAACATCCCTCTCATGTGTTCCAATATGCGGCTCGGTGGGATCCTGACCCTACAAGTTAGCACACCATCCGCATAGATGAGTGAAGAAACACACCTAGCATGTCGGCAGTACCAATATCCCCCAACAGCAGCGAGAGAAAGCGGTATGAATACGAAGAGCCAAGAGAAGCCGCTACGGTAGTTGCGGTAACGTAGGCAAGGATGGCTCGGACCTTGGTCCAACCGCTCCCCGTCCTCGCAGCTGGAGAAGGCGATCTTCCGGTAAGCCGTCCGTTCATACCAATACTCCGCATCGTCTTCGCAGATCTCTTCATTGGGCAGTGACGACGTTCCCGGAACCAGAACACATTCATCCTCGGCATTTTTGTAGTAATTGAATTCGCTGGATAGTGTAATGAGACCGTGAAAACTCAATCATAATTAATTATCACGAACCATTCGAAATCAGACTTCACGCAGGTGCATGCCCTCACGACCCGTTCATTGGCCTTGGGCTGGATACCGACGTAGCAGTCCCTCTCCCGCACGCGTCGATGGTAAAGAGTCTGGAGCAAGGAGAAAAGTTCGGTAAAAGGGAATTTTGGGAACGTATAACCCTGACCGTTCTGCCAAACAAACACCGTTCCGCGCGTTCGTCGCTTGGGCTCCACAGCTCAAAATCATCGTGGCCGGGATCTTGGACGTCAATGACACCTGTGAAATATTGAGCTCGATGGAACGGAAACCCGTGGAGCAGAGGACAACCCACATTGTCGCGACGTCAAAGCGGTAAAGTCGAGGAAGATAGCCAGATGAGCCGACGAGCGAGTCGGGTGGCCGAGTAAAAGGAATCGGCGGCTCGTGTCTGCGGGGACGGTCATAATAGACCGTACACGAACTGGGTCGTCCGAGAACTTGTAGTGGCGCCATGTGATCCCCTCGTTGGTGCTGAAGAGGACGTGGTCCGTCGGCTCTTCGTCGTTTGCGATCACGATGATGGAACCCGAGTCGCCGATCTTCCATAGATGCGCGTCCTTATGCACCTCCTCCCAAGTGAACCCGCCGTCGCGGCTGAGGAAGGTATCGCTCTGGTCGTACGGCACAAGTGATTCGCCGACATTACCGACGGCCATAATAAGCCCGACCACCGAGGAACTACTGAAGGTCGTCGATGAATCAAGACGCTCGGTGTATCCGTGGACGTGGAGTGCGCAGCGTGTAGTACGGCAGGGATATAAGTTCCCCTGCGAATCGTGCGTGGGCGGGTCGAGCGGTTTCCAGGTGCTTCCTACAGGGTGCCAGTCATCAAACCGAATATCGGACAAGTAGAGTAGACTTACCGTCATTGTGGGTGATTTTACTCTGAAGGACCTTGTGGCCGGCGAGGAGCGCCTCTTCCGGATTCGACACGACATTGATCAGCGCAATCCCGTCCAACCCGACCATTTTCTCAAAATCGACATAGCCTCGCCCATCGCGATTTACGTTCTCAGCCGAAAGACTAAAGTACGTTCCATTGGAATTGGATTTGAGGATGTTGCCCCAATATGTTTGGGAGTTTGGGCTTGAAGGCTCCGTCATCGTCATATGAACGAACAGCGACGCGGTGCTCGAGTCAAGGATGGTGTAAGCCTTGAGAGAACTATCGCTTAAAACGTGCCCAGAGAACGCAAGTAAGCACTTACATGGCCGTCGGGTCTCATATTCGGAGGGAACTGTCCAGCGGCAAAATGCACGCCGTCCAGAGAGATCTGCAGACGCAAAGACAGCGTCTCCGCCAACATCTGTCAAGACAGGACCCAGTCAGCGCCGGGTAAAGTAAACAATTCCAAAGGGCTCGCCTCCGCAACAACGAGAAACTCGGAAAACTTGGCAAACCCCACCACCCGCTCAAAGATCGTCTTCTTCGTCGTGAAGTACTCTGGGCCCTCGACGAGCGAAAGCGGGTTCCGCTCCATCTGGAACAGCATCTGCGACCCCGTCTTGTTGCTGAAGGACTCGCACAGGATCTCCCGCGGGTCCGCGGCCAGCTTGGTTCCCTCCGCCCACGCGCAGTTGACGACATATTCCTCCACAAAACTCCATGTCCGCCCGTTGTTGAGCGAATACTGCGCCTCGACGCGGCACGCGCGGAAGTCGTTGCAGTCGCGGTCGCCTAGCCAGAGAAGCATGTCCGGCTCGGGGTGGAATCGGAGAGCGACGATATGGAACGCGGTGGGCGGGGTCGGCGCTCTGAGGGTGCTCCACGTGCGGCCCCCGTCGACGGTGAGATAAAACTTGGCCGTTTTGGTGAGGAGGTAGGCACGGCTGGGGGCGTATTTGTGGAGATAGAACTGGGTAAAGTGTTCCTCCGGGTACAGCTGCGTCCACGAGTAACCTTCGTTGCTTGACTGCCAAAGGGTGTGATCCAGGAGGAGGACGAGGATAGTCTGCGAGGCAAAATCAGCTCTGAGCAGCATGGAGAAGTATGGCTCACTGTCGAATTCTCAAAGTATTGGTGCTGCACGATCCTGCTCGGGAACTCGAACTAAGGGATAACAATCAGAAGAGGGACGGAGGCGGCGAGTCCACGAACCGTCTGATGATGGATAGCCCCGTTCTCAGGTTGTACTGGGGGGTCGATAATCAGATTGAATCGCAGCTTTGAGACGATCGGGCATACCTGGCTGACACGACTTTTGTACCTGCGCATCTTTTGATCCACCCGTGCAAGTGTTTCCTGGGACCTTCCTGTATCCCGACGAGCCCATGTACACATCGTCTGCCGAGGTGCACATTCCGGGAGGGATCGCCTCCGGAGCGACAGCAACGCACGCGTGACCGTCCCATGCAAAATTCTGATCGCTACAAAAAGTAATTTCAGTTCCGGCCAGAGGTAAACCAACCAGTTGTTATCCACCATTCGTAATCGGCATCCGAACACGGACAACTGCCCTCGGACGCAAGTTGCCCAGTCACTGTGTCTCCGACGTAGCAGTCGAGGTGCGGCTTCCGGCGCTTGAACGGTTGCTGCGGGGATGATTAATGCGGGGCGAAAAGGAATACACGGAGCATCTCACCTTCGAACCCAGAAAGCAGGCGTCTGAACCGGGCGACGTGGCATGCCACGTCTCAAAGTCGTCCTCCGTGCACTGGCTCTTCCGCATGTTTGCGAAATCGAGATAAATATAAACGTAGCGGTCCGCCCAGACAACAGGCGAGCGTTCGGCATAGAGGATGAATTTCCAGGAGCCGGCCTCGGGAACAGGGATTAGATCCAAAGGCGTCACATTTACCTCAAAGTCGTAGAATTGCCTGGGAGGGGATGAGTTATCTGAAGCACACAATTGCACACAATCGACGTACCAAGATGCACCGAGGTCCACAGAATACTGCAGCTCATTGACAGGGGACTCGCTGTTGATCATCACGAGAATACTCCCAGCGTCGCCAAATTCGTAGATGAATGCCCCATCGGCGAGTTTTGCCCAAGCACGCCCTGCATCCGTGCTAATAAACGTGTCGCTGTCTTTGAACGGAAGGTGGGCTGGCCCGGCGGAGCCGACGCTCACAATCACCCCAGGACTGCCCGACGACGTCTTTGAATAAAGCGTCGAGACCGACCGGGGATACAGATGCAGCGCGCAGGTGTCCGCAGCGCACAAGTCGGCACCAGCGGCGATGGGCGCCCACGATCGCGCGCCGTCGTACGTGATCAGCGTTTGCAGCTGCTTCTCCGCACCGCGGCCCACGACCTCCGCTGCATTCGCCACGAGGTTGATGAGGGCCACCCCCGGCACGCCCGCGACCGCCTCCGAGTCGACCTCGCCGAGCTCTTTGACCCCGTTCGTGTCCCTCAGGCTCTCGACGAACCGCGTCCCGCTTTCGTCACTCACAAAGACCGTGCCGATTCTGTCCCCCGGGCTCGTATACACGTCCATGCCCAGCGCGCGGCCCGCGGGCAGCAGAAAGTACTGGTTGCGCCGGAAGCGCACCGGAATCTCGGCCTTGGTCCACGTCTTCAGGTCCCTGCTAACACACAACACCATCTCGCCCGCCACCTCTAGCGCCAAGACTGCGAAATTCGGCGTGGACGCAAACACGTCGAATGGCAGCGCGCTGGCGGTAATGAAGCCCTTGGCGCCTTTCCCAGCACACGACTCCTCCACCTTCTTCTCGGTGTCGAAGTAGTCTGTGCTGGAATACAGACGTGCGGTGCTCGAATCCAATCTGCCTCCATCAACGGATTGGATACAATAGACGAGGTCCGAGTCCACGTCAGGCTTGAATTCATTGCTGTTGTGCGCAAATTGGCACTTGACGGTGTTATTGAGCATTCGATGCGGCGGCGAATTGAACGCGTCTTTGGTGATGTACGTCTGAAAGCAATGTGAAAAAGAAACATTGACCGTGTGGAAAGCGCGCACGTACCTCTCTGTGGCAAATTCGGTCGCGATCCGGGGTGTCACAGACTTGGCACAAATAGAGTATATGGTCAGACTTGTCAGGATCAGCGTGAAACGAAAGCGAAATCTGGTGCGCAGGGGAGGGCGGAAGCTCGAAGGGTATCCAATTCTGGCCGCTGTCTTCTGTGCGGTAATGTGTTTGTGCAATAGTTGGGTCGCGGGGATTGGTCATTACAAAGGCCTGCGATGTTGAATTCAGTTGTACTGAAGGCATGACCCCCGAATATGCACACCATTCTGTCGTTGAAGGGATGAAGAATCACGTCCTGCACCAAGCTTCCTGGCATGCTGTTTGGCCGCTTCCAAGATCGCCCCGCGTCGTGCGAGACATAGAGACTGCGCTCTTCATGACTGAACCGAAGCGCAGACTCATGGAAAGTCAATATCCTGCTGAAAAAAGAGGCCGATTGGACTCACTGTGGAATTTGGAAAGAAGAATAGGTTCGTTTTGAGATCCCTGCCAAGACCAGTCACGGTATGCTCTGGATTTTGTCCCAGCGCGAGAGAAATGGAGAGGCAAAGGAAAGTACGCAAATAGCGATGCATTCTGAGTTTTCGCGGTTAAAATTCAGCGTTCATGGATGCGGGAAAGCTGGGAAATCGCTATAGCAAAGTGGGGAACGGTGGCCATCATAGACGGGGCACTGCCACTAGCTGTCAATACATGCCCGACCGCTCCCGACCGCTCTTGACCCAGCCTTGGCCGTTCCACCGCAGAGACCATTCGGCAAGGAGGAGCCCAGGTCGGAAAGCAATGGCAGAAGAGGCACAGGGTCAGAGGGGATCGAAGAAAACGCGTGGAATCTAAGAGGTAATAAACCGTTAAAGAGATATTTTGCGCGTGAACCATATCGATTCTGACGTCTTGTCTTCGATAATCGAAGACAAGACGTTGACAAGACGAGGTTTGGGTATGGGCAGCCCCGATTCGGTGATCGTTAGCTGACTAAGCAACTTAAAGCCGAAAAGTGTTCACTTGCTTCAATGTCACCACATGGAATGTTTTCTGGGGCACCAAAGGGCGTATAATATGAGTACTGAATAATGTACTCCAGTAGATGGATTTACAAAAGGCTGATGAACCACTATAGGCAATACATAGGCTGAGTGGGTGAGAGGGTTTGATTTGATGGTTGCAGCTAAGTAAAACCAAAACAATAGACTTAATTCACGAGCAAAGTTCGGCACACCTCGGCAAGCACGCTAATTTTGGTTCTATTCCGATTCCCCTTCACTTTTCCCTTTCCACGATGGTTGAAACTCTGAAATTTTCTCTGGGAATCGCTGGGGTCCCCTTGCGGCGTTATGGGGTGTCCAAGGAAGATAAAAATGAAGGTTGTTGGACCCATGGCACTCGCGGGCAGCGGACTATCACGTGTTACGCTGTGCTGGCTGAATTTTGCTCTCGCGTCAAAAACATCTATCTTTTGGATTTAGCTGTAAGGTTGCATTCCCGAGTACGAGCATTTGGGAAAGAAATGGTTGAGGACAAGTCGTGAACGTGGCTGTGTTCACCATCTGATCGCACTTGTGCTCTCCCACGGCGTAACGGCGTTGCGCCAGTTCTTCTCCCATTCCGGCGTTCTGCGAACGGCGCATAAAATGTCCCAAATCCTGGCCATGTGCACAATTATCCAATCCTTCGTCGCTCCAAGAGCTTTCGCTCCCGGTCTCAGCGGAATATACTCAGAGACTTCAATAATCTGATCAAGACTTCGGACTTACTTCGGACTTGCACTGTTTCGACGGAGAAATCTGAAATTCAAAGGACGCAGCGAACCCAAATGTGTCTCTTGCTTTGCTCTTCGTGCCTGATTAAATCTCACATGTTCTCCCCAGAGGTCATCGGACACTTTTCTGCCGCTTCTCAACGGGCTCGCGCCGGAATGTACCTACCGGGCGATGAAAAAGACAATTAAATACAGACAACGAGACGGCGCACAGACCAATACGCCGCAATGGTGCGATTCTCCTGCAAAAAGCTGGCACTGTGGGCGGCCACGGCGTCATTCCTTCCCTCCACCTACGCGGCAACCCAAAGCCTGTCCTACGAATTCGACGCAGTCGCCATCACAGGCGGAGGTTACATTACGGGCATCATTGCGCATCCGACAGAGGCCAATCTCCTGTACACGCGAACAGACATTGGCAGTGCCTACCGTTGGGATCAGACGCTCGACAAATGGATCCCGCTCACAGATTTCATCAGCTTCGCCGACTCCAACCTGCTCGGGACAGAGAGCTTCGCGCTCGACCCCACTGACCCGAACCGGCTCTACCTGGCCCAGGGCCGATACCTGACGTCGAACAACTCAGCCTTCTTCGTGTCCGACGACCAGGGCAGCTCGTTCGAAATCTACCCGGCACCCTTCCCCCTGGGCTCGAACGAGCTGGGGCGGAACAACGGGGAACGCCTGGCGGTCAACCCATTCAACACAGACGAACTCTGGATCGGGACTCGCACCGAGGGGTTATGGAAGAGCACCGACCGTGCTCAATCATGGACGAATGTGACCTCGTTCCCCGACGCCTTCGCTAACACCATTGGCATCGTCTCTGTCGTCTTCGATCCTCGTCACGAGGGCACCATCTATGTCAGCGCTTGCGTTCCCAACGGCATCTACGTCACTCACGACGGCGGCACGACGTGGAGCAATCTCCCGGGCCAGCCGCAGACATGGGACGATGCGACACTCGTGACGGGCGAACCGGCGCTCAGCACCGGGCCGCAGCCGATGAAAGTCGCGCTGGCAGCAAATGGCGTGCTCTATGTCACCTACGCGGACTTCCCGGGCCCATACGGTGCGCAGTATGGCGAGGTGTGGAAACTCAATGTTTCAAGCGAGGTGTGGACAAACATCACTCCAGGGCGCAACAACAATAGCTCCCCAGCACCGTTCACACCTCAGGCATGGCCGCCCGGTGGGTACTGTGGATTGAGCCTAGATGCGAAAGACCCGGAGACTCTGGTCGTAATAACGTTGGACCGCGACCCGGGACCCGCGCTCGACAGTAGTATGTAGTAGCCTTTCTTATCACTAGTTCGGGTGGCACTGACTTTGCTGGCTGCTGAAGTGTATCTCACCCACGACGGTGGCCGTACGTGGAAAGACGTCTCGCACCTCTCAACCCCTGCAAACGACACGGCTACAGGCTATTGGGGCCATCCAATCGGGGAGGCTGCTTTGAAGGATGGGACGCCGGTTCCGTGGCTCAGTTTCGGTAAGCGTTTCCTCTTTTTGTTTTCAATTCTCGTCTACCGAGGACCCGCCCGACCTGGAGTCTTGGCTGAATGAGTCTCGCAGATTGGAGCCGTCTCTGGGGCGGCTACGGCGCTCCCAGCCCTGTGTATGGCCTCGCCAAATTCGGCTGGTGGATGACAGCCGTGCAGATCGACCCTTTCAACCCCGAACACATCCTCTATGGCACCGGGGCCACGATATGGGCGACAGACGAACTGTCGCTCGTCGATTCAAACAAAGCCCCCACCTGGTACATTCAAGCTCAGGGCATCGAAGAAACCGATATCCTCGCCGCTGTTAGCCCGACCGGCGGTGACGCGCATCTTCTCAGCGGCATTGGCGACATTATGGGAATGAAGCACAGCGATCTCACCCATCCGCAGCCCATGTTTGGACTGCCGACGTTCTCGAACCTCGACAGTATCGACTTTGGTGGCCAAGCCCCCAATGTTGTCGCCCGAACGGGCGCCTGTGGCCTTAACTACACCGGTGGCTGCGCGCAGGCTGCGTATTCAACTGATGGAGCAGATACCTGGACGCTATTCGCGAACTGTGCCCCGGGCGTGAACTGGACAGTCGGCACGACGGGCGTGCTGGCCGTGGATGCCTCGGGAAAACACGTGGTGTGGTCGACGCTGTTCACATATAATGCAACAGCCGGCCAAACGGGGCCGTGGGCGACGAGCGACTTTGGAGCGACGTGGACAGCACCGTCGGGCGGCCTCAATACCCAGACCCCAAATCTCAGCGCAGACCGTGTGCAGCCCGCGACGTTCTATTCGTTTACCAACGGAGTGTGGTACGTCAGCGTGGACGGCGGTGTCTCGTACAAAGCATCACAGGGAACCAAGATTGGCTTACCGGCCGCTGCCTCGGGTGCCGTGCCCGTTGTCAACTTCGCGCGCGCGGGCGAGATCTGGCTCCCGCTGGGGGATTTGGGTGTATACCATAGCACCGACTTCGGGGCTACCTGGAAGGCGCTGCCGGGGGAGCTGGCGATAAGCTTCTTCACCGTGGGCGCACCACGAGAGGCGGGTTCCACCCTCCCGGCACTGTTCCTGTGGGGCACGACAACTGCCAAGGGCACAGACGGACTGTATCGCTCGGATGATGACGGAGAGACGTGGGTCAGAGTAAATGACAATGAACATCAGTACGGAGGTCCGAACCTCATCGTGGGGGATCCGAGGGTATATGGGCGAGTCTTTATAGGTACAGCGGGACGAGGAATAGTGGTGGCTGACTTGGCCGGTGGCCATGCTACAACCAATGTCCCCGGTACTGGAGGCATTTGAAGTATGGTGCAGCCCACCTCTGGGTGACAGCCGCCAAATCAGCCAGAGCCGAAAATTTTGTTTTTGTTACCAGTTTAGGTGATCGGGAGCCATAATTTTATGCATATCCTGCTTCACCAAACCCTCCAACCATTCATCTGAGACCTTTCAAGTCACTACCAGTCTGCTACTATCAGACACTCCACTTGTGACCAGTAATACTTGCATTTTGTACCTCTGTTGCCAAATTGGGCCCCCCAAAATTTTATTACTCACTCAATTCTTTAGGGACAAAGGAGTTGTTTGGCAAGAGGAAATAAAAATAGTATTTATTTTGCATGTGTTATTACGCTTGTCACAAGGAGCGGTGCGCGGAGGGAGGTGAGTCTCCCAGACTACGTGAACTGCACCATAGTTTGTACTTGTGGCACCACAGATGACTCGACTGGAAGAAAGAAGAGGGGGATGGAATTCAGTAACAACAATATACACGAATATTCTCTAACGATAAGCAGACTGCGCGCCACATTTCAAAAGCAACGACCCTGGTAAGTGTGTTAATCAGGGGAATCCGCACCAACTCATTTTGACATCATGTTTTTCTCTTTCGCTTTCACCAAGACTACAAACTAGTAGAGGCATTGAAAGTGTCTAGAGACCCAACTAAAGCAGACCAGGAAGAAATCCGCAGCTTATAGTAAAAGACCAACTGAACGCCCTCTATAGCCTAACTGCACGTATCTATACATTTAGGCACAAAATTGAACTCATCCTCAAGTTCAACTTGAATCATGTTCTGTGGTATAAGGTGACGCGAGGAGAAAAATAAGGGGTTGGGATACATATTAACTCGGAGAATGTGTCTTTATTCTGGACACGGTGTCGACGAAGGATGATTTGCATCAAGGGAATTGAGTTAGTTAACATAAGTGGAGTCTGAACAAGCGGAGTAGTGCACTCCGATTTTGAGAACTATAGATTTGGACAAGAGTATTTGGTACACATCGCGATATACATATGACGAATGAATGGCTCGGAAAGACCAAGATTGAAGGCAAGAAATAGATTCTGAAAACATAAGTATTAGAATGCGTTCTTCGAATTTGGGAGCATCTTCTCCACCTGCCTCCATCGGTTTTCCGTGGGATTATCTTCTCCCATCTTCAAACTGATATAGTCAAACGGAGCATCATCATCTTGTGCCTGCGACTCGCACTGCTGCAGTGGAATGAGCAGCTGCGGCAACACCTCCCTCAACCCCGACCCAACGGTACGTGCCTGTAGGTACAAGCTTGCCGGTAGCTGCTTTAAATTCTTCTGCCAGAGGGCTCGCATCCGCAATGTCGCCCAACGGCGTCTTCTGCAGCTGACAAAACACCATGGCAGACATCGTGCACATGCCAGGCACTGGTAAGGTTTCCATTTATGAATGTTTCGAAACATTTGTAGACAGACTAATAATCCATTTAGTTTATGGACCTAGGCAAACAGTTTACAAACAGTTTACAAACAGTTTAAACGGTCATACTTATTTGCAGCAATATTCAACTGGCCATGCACTTTGACTCATGGCTCAATTTGATTTGGAAACTGTGTAGCTACGACTTGAACTTGAATTCGAGTACAAATCAGCGCTGGTCTTGGGTTTGGCCTCGCAGTTGGTTCGATAGTGCTAGCAAGGTTCAGTTCGGTTCAGGTTCAGGGCACTTTGCTCTGAACCCTGAACCTGAACCTTGGATTCAGTTCAAGCACATGCCGAACCCCGAACCTCAGAGAGCAACTGGGAGTTGGGATTGATGGCAAATGTAGCATGCCAATCGGTAGCATTGATGGTAGCATTTTGTCAAACAAACATGCCAAGGCCATCAACAGGATCATTGGCACAGTCTTCACGGCTTCATAGCTTCATGTCCTCTGGCAGCCTCCGTGGTGTGTCGCTCATGCAGATATTCATGTTCACGCGCCTCCTCTCTGTTCTCAAGGATGACATAATTCTCTGTCAGCCGCACAATATCCCGACGGACGCGCCTCATGCATTTCTCCCCCCCAGCATCGAACTCTTCATATCTCAGGCAGTGGGCCTTCCGCAAGACTCCATTATCAACCTATGGACTGTATTCAAGACCAACATATGGTCTCTCTCCGACACCAGGCTATCGCCAGCCAAAGAAGAATTCTTTCAATAGCATGGATAGAAGCTTGGGTTCAGTATGTGTGTATATATACTGCTCCATAACAACATTTATAACTCCTACCTAGTATCTTTGACTCTTTACCCACCCTTGCACGAGTGCAGTATGCCAGAATGTCCCGCCAAGGGGCCTATGAAGAAGCCTAAAATTCGCCAAATTGTTGTCTACACCCAAGGCGGCAGCGCAATCCCTGCGCATGCAATACATCTATACTGCCCTGGCTGTAACACCAACTATCACCACAATTATTCTGTCAAGGACAGTGTTCATACTTATTATGGGAACACACCATGCTATATCCAAATCGGCAAGCACCAGTTCGGGGAGCGCAAACTCGTAGGCCTGTGGGTCACTCTGATGGTTATAGGATGGTGTGTCCTTTACCTATAGCTCTATAGTTGCCTTCCTCATCATTATCTTGCAGGGTGTCTGCTACAAATTGTGCCCATGCGTACAACATCGCACTTTCTGAGCAACAAGAGCACAACTTTGCAGCTGGTGGCTGGCAATTCGGTTGCACCCTCTCCCACGAGCAAGTCTGGGATGGTTTTGTCACGCTCATGCTCATGGACTACCACAACTGCAATGGCACGCAGCTACCAGTCCCTCACACAGAAGGACCGCTTCATGGAGGCCATGCGCACACGCAACTGTGAGGTAATTGCGGAGAGCCAGGACGAGATTGTGCATGCGCACTGATGGAATGTGTGAAGTGCTCCTTGCGACTAAGCCCTCACAGCAATGCATCCATGGGCCTGAAACCCATGTCCATCTCAGTGACAGACAAGAAGGCGGGCCAGGGCGGGGTCCCTGCGGCTCAAAAGCAGACGAGGGCAAGGTGGTGGACACAAGAAGTGGAGATGATGCCGCTAAGGATGTGTATGTTGTCAAGGAAGAGGAAGACGAGGTAGGCAAGGTGGAGGACACGAGAAGTGGGGAGGATGCTGTCGAGGACGTGGGCGTTGTCATGGAGGAGGAAGACAAAGTCACTGACTTTGAGGAGGGCCTCACGGGCGGGGTGGTGGCATCGGTGGCAGTGGCACCCACACGGCTGCACCGGGTTCGGGGTGTAGGTTGGGACACGGATGGATCTGCATTCAAAGAGGGGGCAGCGTTGGAGGTCCTACGCAAGCTGCGCCATGCAGGGGGAGACGCCGTTGGGGAACTCTGGGTGGCATTGGCGGAATCATTGGTTTTTTTGCCCCTTGTCATCTAAAGAGTCAGCTAGTGAGTGAATTGAACCGCTAGAAAATTTTGAGCTATACTTGCCTTTGAAGTTATTGTGCGGAAAAGAAAGTGGTGGTGGCGAGGAAAGCAAAATTACAAGTCCCGATCAAGCATGTGACCATTGTGTTTGACACAGATGCCGCACTGACCCCCAAATCCAACTAACCATGGCACTGGTGGCATGGTCCAAAATTATGAGGTATTATTCATCAAAATGGGATGATTTCTTTGGGGCTGACTTAGCCTTTTCTTCTTTCACCACCATCTGCCTTTCTTGCCTCTGGGGGATGTGAATTAATCTCAACCTCCAAGGTAAATCCAATCTCTTCTGTCCATCTACTTCTGCTGGGGAGCACAGACAGCCACCGGCTTTGGCTGGCTGCTGAGATCTGTGCCCGGAACTCGCGCCTGCGCTGCCTTATTTCCTGTCGTTGTACTCCTGCCGGGGAACACAGACACCCTCAGGCTTCAGCTGGCCACTGAGATCCGTGCCTGGAACTTGCACTTGCCTTTATTTGTCGTTTTCCCTCCCCTTTTTCGTTTGTGGTGCTCTTCCTGGGGAATCCAGAACCTCCATGGTACTCCTGCTGGGGAACCACGCACTACCATCGAGATCTGAGCCCGGAACTTGACGGAAATGTGTCCCAATGAATGAGACCCACCCATGCCACCCATGCTACCCATATCTCGACTTATAGAACTTTGAATGTGACAGTCATGGATGCCATTGCTGACCCTCTTCCTACCAGGTTCCCCTCAATCGGATCGTCGCCACTGGGTTTATCGGGCTCCGTGATGATGGTGGGTGCACCTACAGGCTGCTGGACTTCTTTGGGGATAAGCCCAAGCACAAAAGGCTTTAGGCTTGTGAAGTCGAGTGGAAGGTGTGTCATGCTGTTTTCTCTCTTTTCTCCCTTGTCTAACATAATTTCCTCCAGCACCGCCCGCCTTATTGTAGACTCGGACGGGAAGGTCTGTGCTCTCTATGATGGCATGCCCAACGACGAGGGCTTTATGACTGACATCCATGACACCGCTAGCCACACTCTGGAGGAGACTTGGGCTACGGCCTCCCTGAGTTATGAAAGGCTGCACCACCGTTGCAGGAAATTTCCCAGATATCAGGTGGGGACTTGCACGGTGGTGGACATCCCTACCTCGGGGCCTTGGTCAATGGCGTCTTCAATGCTGCAATCTTTGCAGCACTCATTGCCCACCCTGCCTTCAAATGGCTCAAAGTTTTTGCCACTGGTACGTGTGCAGTGCCTACCTCCCTCCCTTCCCTAAAGGATTGCTTCCAGAGGAGGTCATCTCATCTTCTGGGACTGCAAGCTTATCCTTGAGTTTCCCCCTGGAGCCACCGAAGGCTGGGGTGTAGCACACATGTTTTTCTTGAATTTGATATCATATGCCACCAATGCCATGGACTCCTTGTAAGAAATTGACTGAGTTTGTGAACCATGCCATGAATGCCATGGAATAAACTTGACAAACTGAAGGCTGAGGCATAGCACATCCGCTTTGACATGTTTTTCTTCAATTTAATATCATATGCCACTGATGCAATGGACTCCTTGTAAGAAATTGACCGAGTTTGTGAACCATGCCATGAATGCCATGGAATAAACTGAGCGGTGACATGAGTGCCATATAAAAATGGCTGGTGCCATCGGTGCCATCATATAATTTGGCTGTGACACCGTGATCGCAAACTTGTCCTGCTGTGATCGCGTACTCGTCCCGCAGCAAAATCTTTGCTCAACTGATCCTGACCCCCCTACCACTCCATCTGAGTCAGCAGAATCAAAGTACCAGTTCATTTGAATGTCCCAGAATATTTTTGTATTTTTCTTCCAAGCCTGTGATGTGATATATTTTGGAACATAAAACAACTCAAATGTGCGCTACTTCCATATAGGTACCCCACTTCTCGACCTTTACCACAACACCAAATTTCCTCAACCTTGAAAATTTTACCCAGTTCACTCAGTAAGCATTTTCCTTGTCCATCTGGTCTACCCTCACCCCCTGCTGTCCATTTAGGATGCCAAAGAGGGAGAAACACTCCCCCGTGCCACCGGTGCCACGAAGTGTACCTGCCAGATGGCTCACTTGGGCTAAATATTGTGAGAGGTATGTCTGAAGGGTCAAGTAACTGCAATCCATACTGATCTGACCCAGCCACAAAGAAGAAGAAGCAGAAAAAGGTAGAATTCAGATGGCCCAGTACATCGCAACAAAAGTTGTTTGATATCTGAATGAGAGCTTCGTAGATATAGGGCTGAGATGGAGGCCAATCCTGAGCATCTACAGGAATGCAAAGAAAGGCAGAAACTCGCAGACAAAGCCTACAAGGCAAAGTAATTACATTACAGCCAATGGCAGTACCGAAGGCGTGAACGAGAAAACAGCCGTTTTGGGCAATTTTCGGTTTTCGCAATGGATTCACTCATATCTCCCTGAGTTCTGCACAGATTGAGATGAAATATAGCTAGATAATTGCAGCTAATTCGTAAGCAATTATTGATAGAAAAAAAAACCAAAAATAAAATCATATTTTCTCATCCTCCAGCACAAGAGGCTCCTTGGGCCATGAATTGTGATTAGTGGGCCAGGTTCTTACCCAAACATGCTGAATTTTTTAGACAAGGTACTTGGATACATATCAAGTGAAGTGATAGAGCTAAAAGTATAAAACTTTCACTTCCTGACCCAACTCTATGTTTTGGCTATATAGGACGGCTTTGAAAGAGGCAAGGAGGGCAGGAAGTGAAGGAATTGGAATTATGGCTCTATCACCCCACTCAATACATATACAAGTACTCTGTCCCAAAAAATCAGCATGTTTGGGTAAGAGCTTGGCTTGCTAGTTGGAATTCATGGCCAGAGCTGCCTCAACTGCTGGAGGATGAAGAAATATGATATTCTTTCGGTTTTTTCTCTATCACTAATTGCTCACGAATTAGCCGGAATTATCTCGCTAAATTTCATTTCAATCTGTGCAGAACTCATGGAGATATGAGTGAATTGGTCGCGAAAATCGAAAATTGCCCAAAACAGCAATTTTCTCGTTCGCGCCTTCGGTACCGCCATTGGCTGTAACTTGCAATCTCTTACTTGGACTAACTCAAATTTCTCAGAAACCAGGCATTTCTTGCATTGAAAAAACGGGAGAAAAGGAAGGAGATAAAGGCCAAAAAGGGACAAGCCCAAAAGGATACTCCGCAAGAAAAAAGGGATTATGCCCTGGAATATGCAGTTTGGACTTGCAGAAGAAGGCTCCAGGAAAAAGTTGCAGACACTCTGTGGAGGGATAAGGATGGCTATGTGATATATGACGGCCAGTAGTCTGTAAACAGGCTCTTTGTTTATGAAACTCGTGGCATGTGTGGCACCAGCGGCTGCGGCTCAAAAAAAAATTCGGTGGCAGCAGTGGCACGGTCAAGGATTTCCAGTGGCACGGTACCTGGGAAAATAAGGATCAAGTCCCGTGACTAATATCAACATGTTCTTCGCTCTCAATTTCATCGCCCTTTTGATGCTCACCACCCTTCCACCCTGAGCCCGGTGCTGCCCGGTGCTACCCGAGCCCAAGCTCCTTCGTTCTTGTGCTAGGTCTATGCACTATGCTGAAGAGGTGGACCTCCTACAAGAGGAGATGCGGCGTGTACAGTTATTGGAGTGGCGAGCAATTTGGTGGAGATTGCAATTAGGTTTGCGTATGTCCCACCGTTCTCACAACGAGCCGTTGGCTGAGGGACACACAGCGTATGCGGAGAAGCAGGTGGGATACATAGCAGGGCTTCAAGACACTTTGTGGCTATGGGGCAGTTATTTCACCACTACTGGGCAGTTATTCTACCACTACTTCTTCTCACTTGTGTCTCCACGGTTGCCCTCTGAATTAATTGGAGTGCATCCACTTCGAGGTCAGCAGCAGCGGTTACAAGAGCCTCCCGCTTCCGTCTCGCGCGATCGCCCCCCGAATTAATCAGAGAGAGTCAGTGCCCTGACCTCGACTTCCTGCCGTCCCCCATGCCGCTTTGACGTTGGTACAGCGGTTACGGGGGAGGTATTCAACCCTCTTACCACCTCTCGCTTCCATCCCAACTGCGCGTGGAGCGCATCGGGAGTGGGCGCGCCTCCACCCCCGACTTATCACAGTTCCGTGGTTGTTTCGAGGTTGGCAAACCGGTTACGGGGAAGTTTTACACCCCCCGACCCTCTCCCGCCTTCGCCCTATCCGTGCGCTCGCTCCCCGAATTAAGCAGAACACATCGGGGGTGGGCGTGCCACCGCCTGCCATGCTGTTTTGAGGTCGGCGGACCAGGTGCGGGGGAGATTTTACACCCCCCGACCCGCTCCCACCTTCACCCTACCTGCGCACTCGCTCCCCGAATTAAGCAGAACTGCGCCCGACGCACCACCGCCCGCTGTGCCGTTTCGAGGTTGGCGGACCCGTTGCAGGATGATTTTACACCCCACAACCCGCTCCCGCCTTTGCCCCACCCGCGCGCTTGCTCCCCGAATTAAGCGGAACACGTCGAGGGCAGGTGCGCCTCTGTGCCTGACGTGCCACCGCCCGCCGTGCCATATCAATGTCGGCGGACCGGTTACGGGGTGATTTTACCCACAACCTGCTCCCGCCTCCGCCCCACCTGTGCACTTGTTCCCTGAATTAAGCAGAACACGTTGGGGGGCGGGTGCGCCTCTGCGCCCAACACGCCATCGCCTGCCATGCCGTTTCGACGTTGACATAGCGGTTATGGGAGGGTTTACCCCCTTTATCCGCTCCCACTTCCCCCCACCGCGTTCGGACGCGCGCAAGCGCCTCAACACAGCTTTCGGATGGCAGCCCGGACTCCGGCCCGGAATTCCCGAACAGAGGAAAACTACCGCCCCTGCTCGCGACAAGGGCGGCAGCGGTCAGGGCAACGTTTGGGAAGCTCCATGTGTCCATTTGGCAGAGTCCCCCACCAAAATTGGATGCCTGCTGCTCACCGCTGAATTAATAATCAGCACAGAGCATCGTTTTGGCCCACAAAACCCCACAAAAACCCCCCTCAACCTCTAGATCGGTATTTTGGGGGTGCAAGACCCCGGATCCTTTTGGGTGACCGTGGACCAGGAGCCCCAGCTGGGTCTTGCATCGTTTTTCTGGTCTGGAATCTTTGCATATCATTGATCGTCATGGCCTTGTGTTTTTTCTTTTTGACTCCAGCCAGCTGGCGCCACTCATTCACCACCTCCACCAGACACTTCCCTCCCTCCCTCTCCTGCAGGCTTGTGGGCTCTCTACCACTTCTCTACTGCTCTCATCCTGCCTTCTGGGTCTTTCTGTCCTGTCCAGCACCCAGTGGCATTGGTGGCAATTCTGCCAGTAGTGCTGCATCCACTCACTCTGTGCAGTCTCCTGGACCTTCCTGGCCTCTCTTACACTCTCTTGGACCCTTTAGCAGCCCACTGCTGCCTGCTTTGACTGATCTGGGCCTCCCTGTACTGTCCTCCAACTGTAGCTGTGTCCTCCCCTTTACTGTGGGAAATTCTTGCCTTTTTAGGCCTAAAGGTAGAATTGGAGGTGTTTTGGCGCTGTTTTCAACCTGTTGAGACTTTCTGGCAGTTTTTTGGCCTGTTTGGTGCTGCTCTTATTCGTTTTTATGGCTCGGTGCCCAATCCCGTGCACGCACCACTTTGTTTAATCGAAAAACCGCTGAACCGTAGCGCCAGCATCATGCAGAGGCAACTGTGTGCTTTTCTGAAGTTCCGTATCCGCCACCCATTCAAATTAGAGGGTGATGGCTCAAGGTGGCACGGCAATATTTCATGGGTGCGTTGTGCAATTTTTTTGCATGGGTTTTTATAAATTGGAATTAATTCTTTTTAGAACGGTGGCTGCACCTCCGGCTTTTTTGCACAGGAGGTGTTCGTGTCCCGTTTGACGTCCTGTGCCACCGCAAATACATGGAGTTCTCGTCGGTGGGTGGGTTGGTGGCCCTAGACGCAGAGATGCAGGACATGGGCAATTCTGTGGGGGAAACACTCAAGATGTGAGTTTTTCGATTCAATTCCTTTTCTGGTACTGATTTTCAATGAGCAGGCATTTCTTTCGTCATCCAGGCCCGGAGTACGGTCTCAACAAGCTATACATGGTGATTCACAAGTCGTAAGTTCACGTTTGGAGGAAGAATTTCTTGGTAGTTGCATTTGCAGCATTCAGCCTCAGTTGGGGCACACTGTATATTATTCCACTGTATATTTTGCTGTATATCTCCTGTATATTGCCTGTATATTGCCTGTATATTGATGTAGCATACAATGATTGGGCCTGGGCATTAGCCGATTAGGAAGCGTGCCGCGTCACGTGCTGTGATTGCCATTTCCATGGTTTCCATTCAGAGCCTTTCTTCTGCACGTCGGATCAGGATCCACGGTCTGCCGAAAATTCAGCCACCACATATAATACAAAGATAGCCACCTTGTCCTTATTCTGTAAAGAGGATTTTTGGAATTTTGAAAAATTCATGTTGCTATAAATATCCTTGTGGCCAGATCCTCTTTTTCTCAAGGGATTTTGGGAATTTTCTCAATCCCTCTGTACAATTGAAGCATTTTGGTTTTTGCTGCAGGCCTAGAACATCAGACACCGGATCTGCTGAGCGGCCATCACGGTCCTGCACGGTCTTGTGCTCGTATGAACTCGTGTGACAGCGTGATTGTCACACTGATTTATACACGTCTGTGCCCACATCTTATGTGTTTGTGTTTTTTTCCGCTGCTTGTATAACAAAGAAACAACCTGTAAAGTAGTCAAAAGTCATTCTCAACCTTAATTATCATGATTGGAAGTCTGAGGATGCGGAAAAGGAATGTAATGCAGCACCTTTCACTATAATATTCAAAGTGGTTGACAAGACCTTAGAGGACAGTTGTGAGTATGGAGAACAATAAATTGATACTAAACATATCGGAAATTTTACCTCTATCTGTAAGGGCAACCTCGAGGTCTAGCCGAGCTTAGAGTCTAGCGAGGGAGAATCCGAAGGTCATCAATACAGAACTAGTAATACAAGGAGGTAATTAATATACGCACCTAGCGAGGGAGAATCCGAAGAGAAGAAAGACTAAGGATTCCCACGCTAGGTGCGGACTAAAATAGAACTAGCCATTCACACGTGATCGGAGTGATTGGCAATGATCCCGGGCTTGGTCACACAGGATGTGCCAACGAGGGCGTGACTGGCATGACTTGGGGGTTCCCCTGACATCACCCCCCCCTTGGACTGCGGCGCCTCGACGCAGAGACCGAATGTTGACTGAGCGGAATGGAATCGAGTCAAAGGTGGAAGCAGCGATGTGTCGTGGGGCATTAGGATAGCGTCGGTAGTAGTCGGCGACAGCCTCGTCGGCAAACATATCTGAATGCTTGACCCACTTGTTATCCTTCTCGCCATAGCCCTTCCACTTGACGAAGTACCAGAGCTTGCCGTAACGATGCTTCGCCTCGAGGATCTCTTCAACCTCCCACTGCACATCGCCTGGGTCATCCAAGACTGGCGGAGGCTCGTCATTCCGCGGTCGACCAGCAAAGGAATCGGGCTCGACGAGCTCGAGCTTGACCACTGGGAAGACAGGGTGGAGCTGAGAGTACCGTGGCGGTAACTCGAGCTTGTATGCACCACGGCCGACCACCTTGACAACCTTGAACGGGCCAAGACGGCGGTGCGAGAACTTCCGGGATGGGCGGGTCGTCTGGATATCCGACGCGTCAAGCCAGACCTGGTCTCCTACCTTGATCTCCGGCGCTGCGACACGGCGGCGATCATAGTAGCGCTTGTACTCGTCCTTCGCCTTGACGAGCGCGGCTTGAGCCTCGGCGACCCCCTCGGCAATCCGGTCACGGAATTCGTTCACGTTCTCCAGACGCGAGCGCACACCGCTCGGCTCGAACCCCATCCGAGGGAGCCGACCAGTGTCAGTCATGAAGGGGACCTGCTGGGTGGAGGAGTGAACGTGGTTGTTGTATGCGAATTCAGCGGCGGGCAGGAGCTCGTCCCAGTCGTCTTGCTTGTAGTTTGTGAAGATACGTACAAACTGTTCGAGCTCCTGGTTGACACGCTCGGTCTGGCCATCAGTCTGCGGGTGGTAGGCTGTCGAGGTCGCGGGCTCGATGCCAATGAGTCGCCACAGCTCACGGGTGAACTCCGCAACGAACTGGGGTCCTCGGTCGGAGATGTACTTACGGGGTGTGCCGTGATGCTTCCACACATTCCGGTAGTACAGCCGTGCAGCGCCCACTGCACCGAGGCCGGTGTGGCACTCGTTGAAGTGGGCACGCTTACCGAGGACGTCACAGACCACCATGACCGCGTCGTAACCATGGGCGTCTGGAAGCTCGACGATGAAGTCTACCGAGACAGTGTCCCAGCGTTCAGCCGGGACCTCTGTCGGGTGGAGTTCACCATGAGGGAGCTTCCGGAGGGCCTTGGTGCGGCAGCACAAGTCACAAGTCGCCACGTACCGGCCGACATGTCGGGACATCTGGGGCCACCAGTAGTTCCGGGAGATCAACTCCAATGTCTTGAACCGGCCGGCGTGGCCGGCGACTCGTGTGTCATGGTGCTGCTGCATGACACGCCGCCGAAGGTCTTTGTCGCGGGGGACAACAATCTTTCCTCGAAAGTGAAGGAGACCATCGACGATACGCCACTCAGCTGAGCGAGACGAGCGGGCGCCACGGACCTTGAGGAGCTCACGGGCAACAACAGCCACGGGGTCCTCGAAGTCGGGCTCGCCAGCGAGGGCTTCGCGGACATCGCGGAGGAGGGAGACCTCGGGGCCAGCGACAGCAACACCCTCCATGGCACGGACGTGGAACAAGTCCGGGCGTAGGAGGGTGACATCCTGGTTGTCTGCTGAGACGCCGTGGTCAGGACGGCGGGACAGGGCATCTGGGCGACCCATCAGACGGCCGGGCTGGTGGTGCAGTGTGAAGTCAAATCGGGACAAGTACAGGGACCATCGTGCCTGCCGTCGATTGAGGTTCTGCGCCTTCCTGAAGTACTCCAAGTTCTTGTGGTCAGTCCAGATCTCGACAGGATGCTGCGTGCCTTCGAGGAAATGCCGCCATTCCTCGAGGGCTCGGACGATCGCGAGCATTTCCTTGTCGTGGATCTCGTAGTTACGTTGGACGTCATTCAAGCTCTTGGAGTAGAAGGCTACTGGATGCCACTTGCCATCGTCACCAAGCTGGGATAGGACTGCCCCGGTGGCATAGTCAGAGCTGTCCGCCTCCAGTCGCCAATGGCGAGATTCGTCTGGAAGGACCAGGACGGGCTCCGCAGTCACCGCATCCTTGAGGGCTTGGAATGCGGCGGCTGCGGCAGCGGTCCAGGCCCAGGCGACGCCCTTCTTGGTGAGGTCGAAGAGAGGGCGGGCGACATCTGAGAACCCCTTGATGAAGCGTCGGTAGAAGTTTGTGAAGCCAAGGAACTGCTGCACGTCCTTCTTGTTGGTCGGTGACGGCCAAGCCGCGACACCAGCGACCTTCACTGGGTCCATCTCGACATGGTTGTGGGAGATGATGACCCCGAGGTACTCGATCGATGACCTCTCGAACTCGCACTTCTCTGGCCGGAGGTACAACCGATGCTCTCGCAACCGTTGGAGCACCTCGCGGACAACCTCACGGTGACGTGTGAGGTCGGAGTGCGCGATGAGGATGTCGTCGAGGTAGACCATGACATCCCCAGACAGGATGAGGTCTTGGAAGATATCGTTCATCATGGTCTGGAACGTCGCTGGCGAGTTGGTAAGGCCGAAGTACATTACCAGTGGCTCGAAGAGTCCCCGATTAGTACGGAAGGCAGCCTTCCACTCGTCGCCCTCGCGGATCCGAACGTTGTTGAAGCCCCAGCGGACATCAAGTTTCGTGAAGAACCGGGCTCCCTTCAACCGGTTAATGAGGTCGTTGATCAAAGGGAGGGGGTACCGGTTCTTTACGGTCATTGCGTTCAGTGCCCGGTAGTCCTGGACAAACCGAAGTCCACCGTCCTTCTTCTTGACAAAGAAGACCGGCGACGCCATTGGGGACTTCGACGGCCGGATCCTGCCAGTGGCCAACCCCTCTTCGATGAAGGCGTCAAGCTCCTTCTGTTCGAGGGGGGAGATGGGGTAGACCTTGCAGTTGGCAGGCTTGGCATCAGGAACGAGCTCGATAGCGTGGTCCCAGGATCGACGGTCCGGCAAGGAGTCGAAGGCATCCTTGTCGAAGATGTCTGCGAAGTCAGCGACCCACGATGGCACCGAGTCTGTCGTAGGGGCTGAGTTCCGAGCAAAGGCCTCCGCGAGCCGTTGGGAGACGGTGCTGCCAGCACGGATCTCTTCCGACGGCGGGGAGAACACGGTATAGAAGAGGCGGTCGCCGTCCTCTAGGTCTTCGTCGTCTTCGCAGTCGGGGTCTGGGCTGAGCCCGGGACACTCATCGTCATCGTCCAGGTCGTCATCGTCGTCGTCACCCGTGGAAGGCAGGGGACCTTCGCGAAGCTGCCGTAGGATCGCGGTGGAGACTCTCGCGATGCGGCGTTGAGCACGAAGCTCATCACGGCAGGTGCTACAGCTAGTAGGGCAGCGGCTCATCTTGACTTCACCGGTGTCCCAGTCAACCTCGGGGTTATGCTTCCGAAGCCAGGTGTAGCCAAGGATGAGGTGCTGCTTGCCAAGACGAGTGACGGCGAGCTGGACCCGTTCCGAGTGGCCCTTGTACCTCAGGACGACATCAGCGACCTCGCGGATAGCGCCAGCCTCATTTGGTGAGCCATCAACATTGAAGACTGGGATCGGTTGGGAGAGTCGACAAGTGGGGATCTGGCGCGAAATAACGTACTCTGAGTCGATGAACTCAGAGGTCGCACCACAGTCAAGGAGGCCCTTCAGTGACAGCTTGACTGCGCTGTCGACCGACTCAATCTCCAGGGGCAGGTGGAGGGAGTTCCCGCCAGGAGTGGCCTGGATGGTATACCGCTTGGGGAGCCGGCGTTCCCAAGCAGGTCGACGTCCACGAGGTAAGCAGAGCTTCGCCGGCGAAGGGGTGGGCTGGTCAACGGCCGGGTCAGGTGTGACCGGCTGGTCAACAGCCAAGTCAGGTGTGTCTTTCGTGTCAGCTGCAGAATCCGATACATTGGCATTCTCTTCATACAAACAGGAGAAACGATTTAAGGACGCGAACGAGGGCACACCAGTCACTCGCCGCGAAGGGGAAAATCCACCGGTGGGACCTCGTTGACCTGTGGCTCAGCAGGGAGGTCATCGGAGGTCCGGAGTCGGGCGACCAGCTCGTCGAGGAGGTCATCACCGAGTTAGCGGATGACCTCGTCGATGACATCGGTGGAGCGGACATCGGCGGGGGCAGTACAATCCCGAGCGAGATGACCGGCAGCCCCGCACCGATAACACGTGCGAGGGAGAGAGGTGCGTGCCCGGGCTCGGTCGACATCCATGGGGACTGCCGGGGGGAGCGGCGGAGGGGCGACCCTCGGAGGCTGGGCAGGCCTCGGGGCAGGGGGAACCGCAGGGAGGACACCACCACGAGGGCGAGCTACGGGCGACAGCACTGGGGCACGACCTTGACCTGAGATCGTGCGGCCTTGGGTCAGACTTTCGTACTGACGGTAGGCCCGGCTGCGCCAGCCAGTGTAGTCACGCAGGGATGGGGGGTTCGCAGAGGTGGTGATGGCCACGTTGACCTGCGGGTCCAGGCCAGAGCGGTACTTCGTAACCTTGACCAGGTCGTCGAGGATACCGGCAATGTCGAAGAGGTCCTCGAAGTCGTCGGTGTAGGCCCAGACATCACGGGTGCCCATGTAGTACCCGCGAGACTCGAGCTTGAGGAGAGCGTGGTCCTGCTCGTTCTCCTCGACGAATCGGAGTCGGAACTCGTCGACAAAGCTGGCCCAAGTCGGAAAGGGGAAGGGGAGCTTCTCCGACTGGCGCTCTGCCCATTTCTGGGCCGAGTCCTTCGCCATATAGGACAGGGCGAAGCGTACGGCTTTCTCCTCAGAGGTAACCCCGTTGACAAGGAAGGCCTCGGGGAGGAGCCGAGTGTAGGTCTTGACGGCATGGAGGAACGCCCGACCTTGACGTCGGTCGCCGTCAAAGACGAACGGAGGGTTCGGTCGTAAGACCGATTTTGAAGCCGGTTGGGTGTCGGCAAACAGGGCTGGACCACCGGCCGGAGGTGTACCACCAGGGGTCGGGGCAGCGGTAGAGTTGGCGCTAGAGAGTTTTTCTACCAGATTGGTGAGGCGAGCCAGCGTGACCTCGACGTCAGCAAGTCGACGGGCGGCCTGGTCAGCAGTGTGAACACCGGTGACCTGGGCAGCAGTCTCGTCGGGCATGGCAGTGTCGGCAGCAGCAGGGGAGGAGGGGGCAAGATTGGACCTTGGGGAGGCTGGAGCACTGGCGAAGTGGTCCGAGTCTGAGTCTACGCCAAAGGTCCCAATCTTGACCAGTTAATCCCGTAGAGTCTTTCTTCTGCTGTAAGGGCAACCTCGAGGTCTAGCCGAGCTTAGAGTCTAGCGAGGGAGAATCCGAAGGTCATCAATACAGAACTAGTAATACAAGGAGGTAATTAATATACGCACCTAGCGAGGGAGAATCCGAAGAGAAGAAAGACTAAGGATTCCCACGCTAGGTGCGGACTAAAATAGAACTAGCCATTCACACGTGATCGGAGTGATTGGCAATGATCCCGGGCTTGGTCACACAGGATGTGCCAACGAGGGCGTGACTGGCATGACTTGGGGGTTCCCCTGACACTATCACGAGAAGCATTGAAATTCCTGATGCTGATGTGAGAGTATCAATCTAGACACCAACTTGTATCATGGTGCAACTGAATTTGATACTTCGAGGAACTCAGTTTATCAGAACCGAGCAGCCTTATACAAGTCGGAATTGAATTCCCACCCCCTAATGCACAATATTCGGACCAGTTTCAGTCAATCAACTAGGGAAATCTCCCCTGTGCAACAAAGCTGTTCTTTAAGCTGCTTCGGTCTGTCCAATGCGAATAATACCCAATTCCGAGGCCTTCTCCATTGAATCTTTGTAGGCGGATCATGGAATTGGATGATAAGACTCATTACAACCTTCTTATGGCTTGAGATTGCCTTGGAGCTCAGTGAAGGTCAGAATACTTGTTTGTGATCAATTTGGTTATGTAGCTGATCACACTCTGATTTCGAACTGATACTGCTCAACAAGCGGGACGCCGGGGGCCATGGAAATTTGCACAGGTGTTCTTTAGCTTCCAATATGTGTCCTACTAATTTTTAAGATTTTACCAAGCCCTATCCCAAGTTTGGCAGCTGGTTGAATGTTGATCCAAAACCCTTGGTAAAAATGCATTCTAGGATAACAGTCCGGATCCACAAAATTACCAAGCTTCAGCAGGATGTACCTGAGTATGTATATTTTGATTTGAGAGCAAAATTGCTGTGGGAGGACTGAAATTGGTGACACCGCAGAACGAACAATTGAAAAACCACCTGATTTCAATTTTAATTGGAAGCTGAGCACGTGATTGGGTACGGTTATCAATTGGCTAATGCCCAGGCCCATCATAATGTTCTTGCGTAAATTTGCCATGCATGCCACTCCTCCTAAATTGCCATGCGTGCCACTACAACAATTGCTTCTGCCACCGGTGCCATCCCTCCTGTGCCTTCTATCTCACCCTACCACCAATGCCATCCCTTGGCTTCTGCCTGGCATCTCCATCTATGCCACCAGTGCCATCCCTCTGGTGCCCTTTTCACCGCCCAACATCACCCTGCCACCGATGCCATGCTAGGAGTTGACAGATAGTCGGACTTGAGAATATGGTGGCACCGATGGCACAAGGACTAGGAGCCACTTAATCTAGAAAATAAATGTATATTCCTCTCCGTCTGCAAAGCTTGGATGCCACACACACTCTTTGCTGAAGGTTGTCCGACTGATCTTGGGTTGGATAGGGTGTAGCACTTATGGCATTCTTTGACAATCTTTTTGGATCCTATGAAGAAATGGTCCATGGCATGATGGTATTATTTGGGAAATATTTTCCTAATGCTCGAGCAAAATGGCTTGTGGCAAAGATGGCATGGTTTGTGTAATATTTCCCCCTAGATCCCAGATCAAAATGATCTGTGGCACTAATGGCATTGTTCAGGTAACTCTTTTACTGATCCTGGATCAGAAAGTCTGGTGGCACCAATGGCACTATTTTTGGTAACTTTTTTACCGATCCTGGGTCAGAAGGTCCGGTGGCACTGATGGCACACTTTTGGTAACATTTTTTTACTGATCCTGGGCCAGAAAGTCCGGTGGCACCGATGGCACACTTTTGGGTAACATTTTTACCAATCCTGGGCCAGAAAGTCTGGTGGCACCAATGGCACTATTTTGGTAACATTTTTTTACTGATCTTGGTCAGAATGTCTGGTGGCACCAATGGCACTATTTGAGTAGCAAATTTTACTGATCCCAGGTCGAATGTCTGGTGGCACCCATGGCACTATTTGGGTAACAAAAATTTACTGACCCTGGGTCCCTGGTTTCATGGCACCCATAGCACGATATCCAGCCCAATTGGCGGTTCTGTGGCACACATGGCAGTTCCGTGGCATATGTGGCATTGCTTGGTCGAAAAAAGAGACCAAACAATAGGAGGTATTTACTGGGTGGCATGGCTACTCTGCCACAGCTGGGTGCTGCAGCTGCCACCAAACCTGTTCAGTGGCCATGCCACGTCTCGATAACTATCGACGAGTCTTGGGGGGGTAGACACGTCGATAGTTATCGAGTGGTGGTGGTATTTTCAGGTGTCCTTGTGAGTAATGAAGATCACACCCATACCGAAGGTTCCAACTGACCAATAATCCCACCACAGCCTCAGCATGCTCGCCTGAATGGTGCTCGAGGATGGAGTCATGTATTTTATCACACTCACCAGTAGGCCTGCCAGTTGTGAGCCAACCAATATGTTTCTCAAAGAGACTTGTCAGCAATGAACATCACAAATTTGATATTCTTTGAGAGCAGAGACACCACAATTCAGTCCTCCACATACATGCTCGCTTTCCGATTTCAGTATATTGCTGGCCCACAAGATTGATGACCTTCGAAGTTCTGTCATGAATCACCCTGACTCAGCATTGCCCATATCCTTTTTCGGATTCTACTACATTCCTTTTTGGGAATAACCCATCCCCAACTGGGTTATTCCCCAGTGCACAACGCTCCTTCAACTCTCATGGAGAACCCTATACGACCTTACAGATGAATGGCAGGCATCACTCAGACCTTTATTCGGAATCCATCTGGGCATGGATTCCTCACCACTTTACCACTTGCCCAGGGCTTTATGCAACAACTATCCTCGGTTCCTTCCCACGCTTGGAGCCCGATCAATCCCATCGACCCGCCATCAACCCGATCAGATCCTCCTATGGAACATCCAGGAGTTCAGGAGGATAACACAGGAGACCTTAGGAGTTGACTCCTAAGGGGCTCATTCAGGGCAATGTCACTTCTCTCTGCTAGGAACCAGGGCCAGGGGCTGACACATAGGGCTGATATAGGGGTATAGACTCCTAATGGTAGTACATAAACTCGGTAGAATCTCCCCTGTACAGTAGATTCTACCTCATCTATTCTCAGGCCTTACTTTGGCTGGATTGCTTGGCTCTTGGACTTGAGCCTGGAGTGCTCTTGTTACCATCTTGTTGTTCTGGTTCTACCTTCGCTCGACAACACCAGAACCCCTATTCTCTGTCCCTTGCCTTGGGATCACAACCTAGCAGTGCTGGATCTGACCTGCCAGGTAGTGGCAAGGAGAGACACTTACCTGCCAAGGGGAAGAGATCACCACACTAGTTATCTGGCTGTACAGAGACTTTGTCTGAATTCCCCTCAGACACCCCTGGCTTGGATCTAGTCAAGACCCCTGTTCGGAGTACCCCTGAGTCGGGTTCCTCCTCTCAGGTTCTTGGGATGCAACCCCAACCCCTATCCTGTAACCTGAAGCCCCTATTCAAGTAACCCAGAGTGGGTTCCTCTCACTAGGGTCTGGCACATACACTGGGGGCAAAGACCAACACATGCAGAAACCGCATACTTTAAATGTATGTGGTTCGCATGTCATTGAACTGTGTAACAAAGATGTTAATCACCATTGTTGCAGCAAGGTGGAGCAATGGTGATTGACATCTTTGTCACACAGTTTGACAACATGCAAACCACCTGCATTTAAGGCATGCAGGTTCCACATGTGTTGGTCTTTGCCTCTGGTGACAGTTGCAATGCTCTTCGCAACATCTTCGGGTTCCTCTGCACAGGTTGTCTTCACAGGTTGCTCGCGTTCTATGAATGCTGGCTTGGTTGGCCACATCCTCATCCTCGGATCCTCGACACCAGGTCACCTGCTATTCAAGCGGTGATGGATTCTCTCTCAACACCCAGGGACAGCTGCCATTGTGTTGTGCTCGGACATAGTCCAGCTGACCTAAGGGCCATTGCTGACAAGGTCCTCCCTCGGTTTAGCAGTGACAATGATCTTCAGCTCGTGCTTCACCCTTAACCTCTCTGGTCATTTTTTTTTCATCTAACTCACTCACTAATGACTTACAATCAGATAGTTTTCCATAGAGCGCAACTGTGACAGCCTCTCGGGCAACAACTTGCACACATCATGTATGCCAGCGAGCAGTGGATGGCACAGAGCGAACACCTGCACCATGGGGGTGCACACACCAGGAACCCGGAGCTCATTGTGACTGCAGTGAAGGATGTAATCACGATACAGGACATGGGGACAGACGACGAGACAAAGTCCTCTGTGTTGTGGCATGGCAGGTCAAGGGCAACTGGGGTCCAGCCGACAGCAACATGTAATCATAAATATCTCTCACATCATAAATATAACCCAAAACCTGTTCAAGACGATAAAACAGGTGAATTTCCTTTTGGTGAAGTTGCCTAAGTGCGTAGCTTGGCCCATTACTATCGAATTTTGTTTAAAATGGTTGTGGTGTCGGTCTACCGCTACCAGGCATTCCCAGTGCATCTGAGGAGAGCACTAAAGAAATGGATTAGTCCATGTAGACCCAACTAGACTGAAACCAATACACTGGTGCCTTCAATTCAAAGGGAATCAATCTGCAGCTCGCAAATTGCAGGAATTACACCCACTGAGATGATTTCAGATTTGCCCTGCTATGTGCTGGGAGACCTGAATTTAGTCACGTGTTGTGGGACAGTGAGATTAGGATATGTTCCGTGGTGCTTGTCATATCCAGTCAGGAGTGCTAGCGTTTTCATTTTTGTGTCAGTCTGAGTAGTTATTTAATGGAAATACCTTCAGTCCGGTTATGAACCTCAGCAATGTGGCTTCCAGTCATAAGGTAACAACAACAAAGTCCTAAATCATGGTATATAGGGTCGGTCCAACACCACCAGAAAAAAACAATGCACGAACCTCAGAGATATACCCTGTGCTGGGCTTCCATCTTCTGATGGACATGTGCAAACACTCATAATCACGTTAACAAGGAGAACATTGAGAACAGTAATCAATACATTAAGCTGTGTCAAAAGCTGCACATCCAAGATTCCAACTCAATGTTGCGAAAATGCTCGGAGCATGGGCAGGGAGGAAAAAGGCGAAATATCTGTGTAGTTATTGCCGCACCACTACAGCTTGTATAGGATTGCTTTGTGAAATTTGTGCCAATTGTGTTGTGCTGTCAATGAACTGCAGTGGATCCAGAGAACGGAAGTGTCAGCATTGGACTGCACAGGAGTTGGTCAGCCTGGGTATGACTCACCTCTCCAGCAGGTGAGGACACCATCCGGCTTGGTGCACAGCCCCTGAGTGGCGTAAATAGGCCGAGATGCTGTAGAGAGTGCAAGAGGAGGAAAACCGCCGAGAAGAGGGCACCTGCGGGCAGACTAAGGCTCCAATCATTTAGTTTTCATTTACGAAGGCCCGTAAACTAAGCAGTAAACAGTTCAGAAACATTTAAAAAATGTTTGTAAATGTTTAAAAACAAATATATTTCACTAAATATATTTATTGGGTGTAAAAAACCACAATTTTGACTTGAATGAAGAAAATGGAGGTCTCTTACCCTTAGTGAGCTCCATACATAGTTTCCATAGCATCTTGGCCTGCATGAACACGCGAGCTTCCTGTACTGTTGTCAGCAAATTGAAGTCCGAGATGTCCGGAGTCACCATCAACCAAGTGCGAGTATAAACAACATACTAACCAGCCAGATTTGTGCTCAGACTTAAGTTTCAATAGATAGGTTGCGCAACAGCCATTCAAGCCATCCAATGGCTGATTTTGCATGCGCAAACCATGGCTGATGGCTGGAATGGCTAGGTACCTGGGACCATTTTTGCATTATTTGATTCATTTCCGCATAGTTTAATGAACATGATAGAGGTTGATTAGTCCATCCCACACTTGTTCCATTTAACCAATGGCAGAACAACCAAGGAAACTATGTTGTTTACGGAATTTTGCTTCCCTATCAGTGTCAAACAGAATTCATACAGGCAGGTTACACATGTTGAGGTTCATGTTGGTCAAGAATACCACCTATTTCACCTTGAATTCACTAGCCATTCAAGCCACCAGCCATTGGGTTGCGCACCCAAAATGAGCCATTGGATGGCTCGAATGGCTGTTGCACAACCTGTCTAATGTAGGTTCTGAATGAAGTTGGACAGAGAATTGGGGCACAATGTCAGTTGAAAATCCCTACAAATATCACTGCAAATATCATTGTTTAAACCGCTTTTTTACCTTTTACCGGGGTCTGTAAACTAAACGGATTATTAATCTGTTTACAAATGTTTACAAACGAAAATGGTTGGAGCCTCAGGGCAGATGGCGGGACAGCGGCGCCCCGAAGATGCGGGCCGATGCTGAGGAGGCAGAGATGAGCAGGGGAACAAATGGGCAATGACGGAGATGCAGCAGAGGCAACGAGTACAGTAGCTTGAATGGGGACCTGTTTTTGGAGGATGTTGTAAACATGTTTATAAACCGGTTTTTAATTATAACCGGACCCCAGCCCGGAAATTGCCAAGCCTCAAAAAAAATCATCGACAACCACCTCCACAGCCTAAACTGATAAAACTGGCGACCCAAACAGACATCACCACACTTGGAGGCAATCCTAACACCATAATTAGCTTGGTACAATGCAACAGGGTTGATATCACCTCACCATTTTTTTTGTGATTTGCTCTCAGTTGCACCCATCTCTGGTGCAGTTGAGGTTGGGAGTCTTGGTAACTGGTTAGAGCGGGTGGCAGGGGGCTCCGGCCGCAAAACAAAGGTAGCGGGGGCAGCAGCGTGGGAAGGAGAAATATATAGACGTGTTTTGCAACTGCTTTCGTGCCAGATGTTTACAAACATGTCTATAAAAACCCTGTTTATAAACCCAAAATTATAAACTGTTTATAATGGGCCGCGGAATTATAAACAACACCCTAGGCTTGAAGGATGTGATGGTCAGTCCAGCAGTAAACAAAGACGTGTTGGGCTCACATGTGCGGCACGTGATCTGATTACTGGAGTAATCTAGACAACGTCAGCACTAGGCACAACGCTGTGCAGGCTCAATCCAAAGCAGTTCAACAGGGCAGGGGTACTGAACATGAAAGAAGCACTGTTCACGGGCCTCTTCTGAATGACAACTTAATACGCAATGCTCGGCTCAAATTGTTTGGTTGATAGGAATGACAAGAGTTATGGGAGTGGGACTCGCTTAACCTCAGCTAACTTCGCTTACACCCTCGTTTATGGGACGCATTGCCCGATGAATACAGAGATGGGACTCGTTCAGTTATGGCAATCAATGGATCAAATTTGCCGTTGCTGCCGAGAATAGGCAGAAAAAAGCGAAATAAAGCATCGTAGAATGAGGACAGAGTCCCACATAATGGGCCACTGCGGCGAGTGCCAGGGGGTCTGCAGGGGTCCCCCCGCGATAGAGGAATTATTTCCAACTCAGAATCAGCGGAAAAACACACAAAAATGCTCAATTATAATTATTCAGACATGCTGTCAGGCCAAAGGAGGGGGTCTGGGGGAACACTGTTCCCCCAGCATTTTATACCTGAAATGTGCCCCACAGCTCTCATTTACACCAAAATACTGTGAATCAGCGCTGTTATGCTGAAATGATCCGTTGATGCGGCCTGTCAACTTAAGCGAGTCCAATTAATGATGGGTTAGCCGAGTCCCATAGCTCTCATATATACTCGATAAACGGTTTAAACGGAAATAAATGTGAGCTGGCGCTGACATGCATACCGACCGTGCAAGTGCGAGCTAAACCCAAATAAACTAGGCAGCAGCACCAGCAGGGAGAATAGGAAGTGTGGGGAGCACTCAAAACAAGTCTGGAGCCGAATAAGGTAACTTCGCAGCTGACTCGTGAACAGGAGGATGAGTCAGGATCGATGCGGGGCGCTGGCAAAGCGCAGGCGTAGACGAAACGAAGCGAAGTGAGGTGAAGCGAAGCCTTAGTCGGAGTTGGAGACGATGCCGCGAGGACGTGACTTAGAGCTGCACAGTGTGGGGCAAACACGAAGTGATTTATTGAAAAGAAATCTAACTTAAAGTATTTATACAGATAGAGAGAGGAGCAAGTGGAGTAAAATGAATAGGAAATGAGACTCAGCAGGAACCATGAGAACGGCAATGTAGGAATAAATAGCAGATATAAAGGAAATGAGACGGTGGTGGAAGTAAGGAGAGCGCGTTGCTTGGCTCGGGGGCTGCTGTCAAAGTGATCGGTGATGGGTGGCTTGTGGGCGTTTACACGTTGGCGCGCTGCCATGCGCGACAGCACGTAGTTCATAGTATTTGAAGTCCACCAATGAGATAACTAACAGATACAGACATCTTGAAGCTGCCGCTCACTATATTATGCCAGGGAAGAGTGCGTACGGGACCCGCTTTTTGTAGTCCTTCCACTGCACGTCGTATTTCGTAGCCATGTAGTTGCTGATATCAGGGATTCCCCCAAAGCAAAAGATCGCAAGTTGGAGACTGCCAAGCGCTGCAGTTGCGACGAGGGAGCCCTGGTGCAGTGGCAGTGATGTCGGTAGGCATAGACATAAACATAGAACACAAATCTGACCGTAGTGAGCGTGATCCCAATGCGCCACAGGAGGTACCCAAGGTAATTCGGATGGCAGACGACAGACCTAATGAACAAGAACGTAAGATCAGAAACACACTTTGTATGTATGAAAGACCCACCACAAGCCTGTGTCGTCAATTTTGCCTTTATTCTTGGGATCTTTCTTGAACTGCTTTCTGCTATTTTCTGTAATTATCTCCATTGAAATTCCAATCGCGAAAATGGTGAGACCGGCCCATTGCTTCCATCCGATGAAATCTGTGAAGTTCCCAAGAATGGGATTCAGTGAAGAGGTGAGGGCGTGGACCGCGACAAGAGTGTTGACAATATTGACGGCGGCATTATAGAAAACAATCATAAGGGAAGAGCCCGTCGAGCAGTAATTGCTGGTTGTGAACACAGCCCAGTAGGCCTGCCAATGGGTGCTCAATCCCCTGAATAATATTATAGAGGGAATTTGCAACGTACATGGTGTATGCCTGCAACGGCGTATATCCCGGTAAGTAGAGTCGGAATAGGGCCAAACCCCGCAAAGCTGGGGCCAGCGGTAACCAAGACGTTGCTCGCATGCAAGCCGACGACGGCGAGGCCTTTCACTGCCAATCCCTGCGCAAACATTGCCCATTGCAGCGGTGCACTGAGGAGTCGGACTGGGTATGAAGAATGCAAGTTGACTGTACTCACTTGGCGAGACGGCCAAGAGCAAACGTAGCTGCACCAGGA
>WIQG01000653.1:0-43579 GCA_014925785.1 Mycena galopus ATCC 62051 | reverse complement strand
CGGCATGTTGGAATGCTCCCGATTCAATTGGTTACGGACTGGGAACAGGGCGGCTGTGCTGTATAGAACCATGATAACACGCCCCTTGTTTTCTGTTCTTGTTTACAATGGCTGCACCATATATGCCCCCCACAACTCCTGCACTCTCAGAGGCACAACGCCGGCGGCTGGTTCGCTCAACCCGCAAGCTAGGCGCGTTGCTGGGAGAGACGCCACTGGTGGCGGACATCAATGCCACCACTGGCACTGCGCCCAAGTCATTTCGGCTGGGACATTCGCGCTCTGTATCAGCTGTGGTCCCCGACTCGAACCGTGTATACACGGCACCGTCAAACTCTATCTCCCGCACTTCATCCCTCCGACTCGCCAAAAGGGCCGGGGTTTTCAAGACAAAGTCCCATACAGACCCGGGGATAGCTCCGCCTCTACCTCTTCAACGCCCCACGCTCTTCCTCAGCCTGCCAACGCCAGGCGCCTCATCATCCCCAGAGAGCACCCCGCTCCTATCGCCGCTGAGCCCCACTTTCGGCCTGTCTCCAAACTCCCCGACAACCTCCACCCCACCGCGGACACAACACGGCGACGCAGGATGGCAAAGCTCGTGCACACGCTGGGCGAGAATATCCCGCCAGAGCTAGTGTACGCAGAGTCGAGACCGCTAGCCCATCCGCGTTCGAGTACGCTGAGCGTCCCCGAGTCTGCTCTCGAGAGCAGACTGGGCGTTGATCTCACGCATGACGAGTCAACGGTTCACGAACTGGAATTATTCCCCTCGACGGCGGAACCCTACGCTCCCCGGAACCGCTGCTCGTCCGACTCGGACGCGTCCGAGAGTATGCACACATCCACAGTTTCCTCATTTTCCTCTCGCGATCCTATGCTTCCCGAGGCGCGACCGCGCACAATGAGCAGCACGCACCGCAGAGAGAAAGGCTGGAGCGGGGAGTGGGGCGGAGATGTGTCGATGGAAGACGTCGTACGCACCCTACGTGCCCTCAAGCTGAAGTGATCCAGCCCCTCTGAGTTTATGCCCTCTGTATAATATATATAATTGGGATACCTCTTTCGATCTTTGTAATTACTCAAGTCCAGATACATGTAATTCCGAATGAGTCGGCGTTGAAATTACTCATAAAATGCGGGTTACCATTCGAAATTATTGACTCTGAACAGTCCGAACGCCTGCCAGAAAGATCTCGATGTCTAAACTCATCGACTTGTACATGTGATTGGTGTGCCTTGCGATTTGGTCCAAAGAATGCGTCTGAGTATATTTGGAAACCACAAATGCAGCTGTGATTATCGAGAAGAAAACAGCAAAGAGATGTCATTTGGGGACCCACATGCACCTCTGTGGGACAAAAAACCGTGGCTGACGATAATTGGAAAAATTTGCCTGGGAACCGCTGGATCGAAATGAAAGTTGTCGACGTCGGAGGCTTGCTCCCGAAAAAATAGAATGAATAAAAGGACAGGCGTACATCCATCCTGTTCTTACGCAGTGAGAAGCAAACGTAGATTGCGAAGCAGACGGCTAAGACTTTCTAGCATCCTCCTGCGCAGAGACAGGAAAAAATACTGAATCGGTCACAAAAGGGGTGAATGTTAGAGCGAGAAAAAGATATAAGCGGTAGCTTGATCGAAGCGTAAGTCAAGAAAACTCCAGAGGCGGGTGGGGTTGGCGTCGAGAGAACTGCGGGCCAGCAGCAAAGCACATATATCATCATAATCCTCCCAGCAGACGCGCCAGTAACGTGATTACTGAAGGATAGAGGTCGAGAGGACTTGAATCGACAGGCGATCCATGCTCCCCGCCAGTGCCGGTCACTCACACCAGGGGCAAAACCCGAGGCATATGGAATCCATATGCCTTACAGGCATGTCCTTCGCATGTGGGTGATCCATGGAACAAAGGCGTCAATCACCTTTGTCCCATCTTTGTTTTTGGCCTTGAGTCACCCCCAAAAACAAAGATGGGACAAAGGTAATTGACACCTTTGTTCTACGAATCAACCACATGCGAAGGACATGCCTGTAAGGCATATAGATTCCATATTCCTCGGGTTTTGCCCCGGTGTCAGGACGCAGAGACGTCCTCCCCAAGAGCCTGAGGACGACGTGGCGGAACACGGGGAGGGAGGCCCGGAGCCTTGCCGCTTTGAGAGACTGTATGTGTTTGGATTTGGAGTTGGGTTTGCGTTAATTGTGGGAGTAGGAGTGAGAACGATGCGAGGCACGTTTTCTTCGTTGCAGGTGCCGCTTCTGTCATCTGAAGGCAGCGAGGACGAATTTTGCTAGCTGATCCCCGACGACTCCGATTCCAACAACATACTATCTCCGACTGCCTAGTGGGCCGAACTAGCTAGTAGGCCACTTGCTCAATACAAGGGCAGGGTGGGTATAACTTATCAATTTTGTGGTTGGGGGATGGAATACAAGCTATGACGATGTTGCTTGCCACATTTGGAGGCACCCTGACTCGGCGATCAATGGCTGTGGGATGTTCTTGATCGGCATGTCAGGGTGTAGGCATCATTTCTTATCTCCGGCCAGCCCGTGCACGGCTTCTTTGGGCTCTTTCTTCACCAATTCCTCGCCGATTCACAAGGTTGGGGGCTCGTTTTCATCCCCTGGTTCGGGGAGATTGCACGGACACCTCAGATGGTTGGAAAACCTTCTCTTCACTCTCCTGACACGCCGAAAAAGATGTTTGTCTGGTCTCAAATAACTCAATCTGGCCACCTCCACAGCGAACGACCCACATTTCCTGGCGCCCCAAAATTTTGAAATCATATCCAATACAAGTACAGCTACATCCTCCCGGGCCAATGAGCCCTCACCTCCCCGCCTTCTTCTTAACGGCCAGTTACTACCTCAACGCACCACATTTGAGTAGCACTAAAGAATGAGTTTTTTTTGAGATGTTAAGGGCATGTGAGGAACATTCTTTGCAATGAGATATGTTCCATCATGACTTATGAACTAAATTGTACCAAAATTCCGAATGTCGACACCCTCTGTGCCGTTCCCAGCGAGCCGTTCAGTTGATACCCCAAATTCACCCTTGTCCCTGGCTGAAAATTGAAATATTACACCGGGTATATGCATCTGATACACATTTGAGTGACCATAATAATTCATTTATACCTTCTAGATGATTTGGGATCCACTTGCGTGAAGAGGACGCGCAGGAATCAATAATTTTGCGGGCTGGCCCACTAGGCCGATTATGCCCGATTCGGGGTTACTGCTGAAATTAATTTGCCGAACCATCACAACAACATGTAAATTCCCAGAAACGGTCCAAACTCACTCGCAGGACGCCTGCCTTCGTTTTGGGACCTATAATCTTGCACATATTGGGCAGGTTCTGGGGGCTAAGGGTCCAAAGGCCTTAGGTGGCCCACTTCCCAGTCGGAAATAGTACTGGCATCGTATTTTGGGTCCGAGGATGCACATCGGAGGTTTGTGTAGATCTCCTGGGGCCGCGCCAGACATTTGTATTGATTGCAACCTTTTCTCTGTTTGTTTCAATCCTTTCTTGCTACAGGTCTGTGCAGTCGGTTACAAGCCGTTACAATCTCCAATGTAAACTCATACGCCGTCAGGGTGATTAATACTTAATACATTTGTGTTGTATTTACGTCGTAGTCTTTGGACTGAGGCTTGAATCGGGAGAAGTTCGACTCTGAGAGAACTGAGGCATGCAGCGGGTACAACGATGCACCTTCATCATCTCTTAGCCGCAATTCAAGCACAACAGTTTAAATAAATGAAAAACAAACAGACAAACCCGTATCAACTAAAAATTAATAAAAAAGCTCAGTGCCTCCGTGTGCCTTCCATTGCGAAGGGGTTCCAGTTCGGGAGGGCTTGCTTTCAACAGTGAGGAGTCCAATCATCGAGCAAATTTGGAGTCGGATGGACAATTCAGTCCATGACGCATACTTTGGTTCACACCCACACCGTGCGGGCAGATCAGTACTCACATACGATATGAAACGCGACCAGGTGACCGCGTTTGGTTGATCATTTTATGCGCAGTTATCATTTCCTTCATTCACAGGAACAAGGGGGAAATCGGGATTCAAAAAGCGGATATAGGTTGAAAAGTTTTTTACCACCTCAAGCTGACCCCACCTCCGTCCTTCCTGTTACGGAAAGAATTTCCGACACCCAGAGGCGGGCGGTTAAGTATCCGCGGCGAGCCGCTGCCTTACAACTTGCTTTCTAGCATGTTTCTCAATGTAATACATGCTCAGTGCTACTCAACTTGAAGTGAACCATGTGCACCGGGGCTGATCCAATCACGTAAAGTTCTGGCGTTCTTCGGCCGAACAAATTGCTCTTTGTTCTTCGCCATCTCATTCACCGCATTGCCACTCGAAATTCAGCCATGGACGTCTTCAATCCGAATTTCCCGCATTGTGTCTCCGAGCGCGTCGAGGCAATGCTCAAGGGAGACGCTCCGCCTGCCCCATGCCACCGCCATACCGGGGTCCGACCCCAAAGAAACCCGGCGCAAGGAGCTCACGCAGTGCCAATACTGCTATAAATCCAAGGGACCTGGAGTTATCCTCCAGAAGTGCGCCGCATGCGAGGTCGACATATACTGTGTGCGCAATCATCCTATGACACCTACAAGATTCAGAGCGTGCCACTCACCTTGCATATGCGCAGAGCAAGGCCTGCCAGCGCGCGGCGTGGAAGACGCACAAGCCGAAATGCGCGGTGAACAAGGCACACATGCAGGGCGGGTCGCCAAGCGCCATCGACATGCTGAAGCATCTGCGCTCATTCACTAGCAAGCATCGACCTACGATCGCAGAGGCAGGCATACGCGCACTCGGGTACTCAGCGACTGCTCCTGCGCAGAGCGCGAGGTCCTTCTCATCATCCTGCGCCCTCGGCTGGACTCCCCGCGCGTCGAGACATCTTTCTGGGTTACCGCTGCCACCGTCGTGCCCTTTGCAACATTTCCTCGAGCCGAAGAGATGCGCGGCCAGCTCAAACTTGCTAGTGAAGATAACAAGCGGGTTGGAATGGCGGGCGCGATGTTCGTGATATTGATGGACACCGACAACGGCATCATGAACATTGCGCCAGTCGGATTCCCCAAAGCTTCGCGTGAATTCTCGAAGTCGCTGTCGACAACATGGGAAGAGTGGTTGAAAAAGAGGCTCAACGAGGGTCTCGTGGTTTGAATGTTGACAGCATTGGGCACAACCACGTCAGACAGGCTGTCCCATTTTTTTTTTCAACTCCAGCCTCTTGCATTAAGATTGCCTCCGGAACACACATGAAAGCTTTATCATCCTGACGGCTCGGGCCAAACATCCAGGTGCCTGATCGAGGTTCTCGGCCGTTCGAATGGAGGCGTCGAATCAAGACCGGCCATTTGCGTGGCGCAAGGTGAAGATTCACTGGCTCTTGACCCGACTTCACGCCCAATTAATCGGGCGTATTACTAGTCTTCGGAACACGGCGAATTTGAATTCTTGGACCGATCTGCTACCATAATTCCTGGGAGAACGGGGTTCGACTTCTCGCGTCTGAATGCCAGTTGATTGTTGCCGTATTTTGGAGCCAATCCTTCTCCCTTTCCTCCCAAAATTCCGTGTACTGTAAAAGGAACCTCGATCCGATTTGCATCCTTTATTCATCCCAGTGTTTTTCTGCCTCATTTGAGTGAAGTTAGGCCGCTCGCGACCTCCCAGAATGCCGCCCAGCCGTCGGCTGATCAATTGACCACTCAGCAACGTTGGTCGAGCACTCAGTCTCGCACCCTGATAATTATCATTCAAACACTCAGGGTTGGATATTGCCTACAATAATGGGACGGGTCTGCGGCACATCGCAACCATAATTGTTGCCTTACTGTTTCCCACAGCTCGCGGAAGGAAATTGGGCTCCCCGCCTCCGAATGAAACCCAGCGCAAGGCAAATCCAAGGTGGCACGGAAAGTTGGATTGTGCCAGAATCACCGAGTTACCGAAATGCCAATCATCGGGGTGCAAGAAAAAGGTAGGGGAGAGGCTGAGTGGAGGTGAGCAGCAATTACATTGTTCACAAATCGACGAACAATTAACTACACTTGAGATGCCTGTTTAACTAATAGCAATGCCGACGATGGCACGCGGAATGCACTAGTCTTTCACATCCACGAATCTCCCTCTCCCATCATGAATGTTCGAAGATTTGGTTTCCGGCAATTTAGGCGGAACGTAAATTGGGGTCAGTTTCTAGGGAAGGTTAGGTCAGTAATGTAATGTAGAAGCAAGGATAATAAATAAGGAAGGATACAACACGAACCTGAATATCGCAGCCATTGCCGGGGCCCGAATCGTATCGGAAGTCCGTCTCGCGCTCAACGTGGACTCTCACAGAGCTGGTCATGGGGTGGTGGTGCGGATTGGGGTTGGAATTACTCTGGCGCGGCCCTAAATCTAACCCCGACTCGGGGTTACCTGAGAGGTGGAGCGACAGCATGCCGTGGCTGGCGTGGTTCATGCGGTGGCTCACGCGGTTATTGAAAAGTGCCAGAAGGCAGTTGGTCTTTAAATTAAATCAGGGAAACATCCCACCAGTCAGGTGGGACCCGAAAGGAAATAGGATGAAAGATGACGTACGTACAGTTTCCCGAGAATACCGATTCTAAGACAAACGAGTCAATTCGTTAGGAGGGAGAGAGGAAAGGAGAGGTGTGAATCAAATAAATACACACGGAGTTGCGACTGACGCAGCGGCCTCAGGCTGACGATCGTGGTGTCAGTATGCGTACACGAATATAACCAGGATAGGAACAGCTTACGGAGGTCGCCCAGAACAATACGACGGAGATCACGGCGACACTGGCTGAGAAAATAAGTCAGAAATTGAATAGCTTAGCGGATAATAATGCAGGATGGATCATGGATGCAGGATTGGAGAGGGATGTAAGCACCAGTAAGGGCGTTGGTCTCGACAATGTGTCGGATGAGGCGCGAAATAATGGTCTGGTTTGGAGGCTGGCAGTATGTTCGCTCGCGGAGAAGCTGATGGGAATCCGTGTGAGAATTAACACTATTGACATGGAGTAGTTCAGAAAGAAATGTAACGCACAGTCCACGAGAGAACTCCCGCGATAGCGACATCGGCGACAGCGCCACCGGCGAGCCATACCTACATACAATTAGTATTATAGAAGGCACTGTGGACGGCCGGGGAAGACAACAGGTAACAGTTGGCACTTACTGTTTCCGGGGTAGCATCCCCCGCAGTCAACAAAGAAAGCTCCCCTATCTGGTGTCCCTGTCCGCCAAACCTGATGAGTCCAGTCTAAGGGCTTCGTACAGGTCTCGCACACACCCTTATGCCGGTTGCGATGCCTGCGGCGGACTGAGTCAGGGAAACCTAGGCGTTCGGTTAACGAATAAAAGACAATGTCATGAAGGATAGGAATATACTAGTAGAATTGCTAGGGGGATACAGAGTCCTTTGCGGAGGATGTGAATCCGCCAGCAATAGAACGCCTGTACAATGAGGGAAATGACAGAGTCGAGAACGGGCACGTCCCATGAGTTTAGGAACGTCTGATCGGATAAGACCAGACTTCCAAAACCATAGACGAACCAGTGGAACGCGTCGGCGGTGACCATGACGGTTTGAAGGACGTCGAGCAAGAATAGGCTGTAGACTGCTCACATATAAGCAATGCAAAAAAAAAATGTAGGCACGAAGGAGGCAAACACGAACCGAGCAGCTTCATGCGGGGGCCGTCGTGCTGGAAATTTTCGTGGTAGAAGTCTATCGGACGGCACGTCGGAACCAGAAATGTAGTAACTGAGATTAAGGGGGAAAGATGAACGCACATAGTTGCGCCGCCAAAACCCCCATAAATCCCCAATTAAAGAGTATCGCCAACAGCTGGCACCGAACAAAATCTCAGGTCATTGCCCGCCATCATCCTGCAGAAGATTTGAGCGGCCTCTCACCGTCGGTCCTATACTAGCGGCACCCACAATTTGTCAGACGCGTTTTTAGCTATGCAGATTGAAAAACAAGAGCGCACATTGTGGGGGGCAGCAAATAGGGCGTCATGACGGGGATACGGCTAAGACGAGAGACCAACGGACAATTTAAAGCCTTTAAAAAATTGGGCTGATTCTTTGTGCTGTATTCAGATTTTGTTCAGCCTCCGGCAAGCCTGGACTCTGGTATACTACCGTTCAATGCATTAACCGGTGTTCGTTATTTGGACCGTGGCGTGTAATGCTACCTCTACCTACCTACCGTCCTCACGAATTTTCTCCCAGCATAGCTACCTCCGCATAGGATGCTCGCAGGGTTTTCGGCAGTTGCTGCCGAAACCTTGAATATGGGGCAAGGTACTTGGGCGATGGTCTTGATTCCCCAGGCGCAGGGAAATGTTTAAAAACGAAGAACTTGTACGTGTAATTGCCACCGGTAGAGCTCTTCGGAATTTATTGCCAATTGACGCCTGGGGATCACGGGGAAGGTTGCATGGGAGATCTGTGAGTTTAGAATCCCCCGGTAACCGGTTGTTAGCTCACGCGTGGGTGATTCGTCCAGATATCCGTGGTCACCTCTCGGCTGCCGGGTGAATGTGACTCTTCGCGCGAAGGGGAGGTTCTACTGCCCATCGCCTGGATTGAGATAAGTACCTATCGAAAATGATTGAGGGCTTACCCGGATCTCGTAGTAAAGAACACAATTGCGAACGCGAGCAGTCGGACGGGCTGGGACTTGAGAAAACAAAAACCAGGCAGTGACTCCAAAGTCGCACACAGGGATTCAGAGCCCGTATTGCCGGCGACAAACTTTGTTCTGCTTTTCCCCGGAAAAGGTCCGTCTGTGCACGTGGGCCGTTCGATTCCTTGCTGGGGTCGTATCGAGGCATGCGTGAGATTGGAGACGCAGCGCTTCGTAATAAAATAGCAAGTACCTTGATGTTAAATAATATCAGTACTCTGAAAGACCTGGCCAAAGCCGACGTCAAAATAATTTGGACAAGGGAATTCAGCTGCTTAATTGATGCGGGAGATCCCTTCGGTGACAGAAAATCTGAACGACTCTGTGTCCGCGACGTGAGAAGGTTCCCACGCACCTGGTGCTTATATGCGTGGTTCAAAGGACTAATTTATCTGCTTGCCACGCCGAATGTGAACTAGTATACTGGTCTCACGGTCAATGTGATTTGGTTGCAGGAATATGACGAGAATATTCAGGTCGTTTCGGGATGTTTTGTAGATCTCAAATTTGTGGTTGGCTCGTGCATGCATTCTGCAAAGGAACAGAAATACAACAGCTTGCTGGATCTCGTGGACATTGGGGATTTATACTTAGGAAGAGAGAACTCTGACTAGGTCCCACAGGGTTTTAACCAATGGTCCTGCCCCTTTTGGGCCAGCCAGTCCCAGCAAGCCTCGTATGCTCGACCCCCTGGAATGGTGTGTGCTCCATTGGCAGCTGGTAATTATATGTATGGATAACCACCAGTACATTACTACTTGTTTGTCTCTGTAAACTCGTTATTCAGACATTGGACCATACAAGTATAATATATCCCCCCCTAGATCCGGTATACTTCGAGTAACATGGGCATGAATCAATTGGAAAGAAATCCAGGAGCCTTACGCAACTCGAACGCGGGACACCGAATCCCGCGAGCTCAGATAGGGCATCCTGATTAACCAGCGGGGTTCCGCACACCCCATTCAGTCTATTCATCGCTGGTTTCTAATCCCGGACCTATGCGAGCTGGAGACGCAAAGAACTGAACGTTCAACTAGAGAAATTCTGGACGCCGCTTACCCGGACCTGAAAATCGATATTGGGAGAGCTTGAATTGGGACGCGAGGACTCGAGCATGGAACCGCAAGCAATAGTGATAGCCCCGGCTTTAAGAGAGTCTGTGGTGGGTAATCACCCAGAAAATACCTTGTCGCAGTTATTGTGAGAAAATTTGGCGTCGATGATTTCTGGCGAGAGGGTAGCCAGCCTGCTTGAATGAAATGGAATGGATCAGGGTCGGAATGCTTACCTCCCGAGGAGAGGATTCTGCAGTAGTTGCGATTTATATAGGGAAGAGTTCCACAGTGAGCATCCGATTTATTGCGTTATTGTGCGTATGATTTGGTGTTGCTGTTAAGGGAGCAGATGGGGAGAACGTGACCAAAGTGCCAGTCATCGCGTGGCTTCCGGGTTTGGCCGCGACTCGAAAAAAGCAAGGGAAGGGTTGGGTAGGGCTCCGACCCGTCCGTTTTTTGGAAGCGGACGACCCTACCCTTCCGTATACGGTGTCTTCGACGGCACTCTACAGACGGGGGACACGGTCGTTTTGACGGGTCCGGGTCCATAGTGGTGCAAGGTTCGGTTCGGTTCAGGTTCAGGGCAGGTTCAGTTTCGGCGTTCAGAGCAAAGTGGTGTTCGGTTCAGCATAGTGCCGAACCTCGAACCTGAGCCCGCATTCAGGTCCGGTTCAGTGTTCGAACATGTTCCTAACGCGAAAAAATTCGTGGATTTCCGGGGTCGAACAACCGATTTTGGAGCATAAAAAGTGGGTCATTTACTTGTTCTCCCCTTGAATGATCGATTTTTAGTGCCTCAAGGACACTGAAATGGCCAACAAACGGGATTCCAGGATTGTTTAGGTGAATCTCGAGGCATGGGACTGTACGGTCTGAGCCGCCGTGATGCAGCACTGATGAAAATGACCGTGGAATTGACTTCAGGGTTTGAATCCTACAATCCAATAGTGAGTGAGTAGTGAGCGGTGTTCAAATCCTTATACGGCAACTACTGTGGTCTTGTTTGTCACAAGCATCTATTTCTCGACTGAGTTGAAAAAAATCAATTCGCTGATCCAGATGTGATGCTGAACATGCCTGAAGCATCGATTCAAACTTATCTGAGGGCGATATTTGTTCTGCAGATAACCTCTGGCAACCCAAGCACGTGTAAAACTACCACATATTATATGCGACTGTGTAAGGGCAACCTCAGCTCGGCGCGGGAGCGCGGGAGACTAGCGGGAGAATCCGAAGTAACTCAATTGACAGTACTAAATACAGGTTTCTAGAATACGCACCTAGCGGGAGAATCCGAAGAGAAGAAAGGATAAGGATTCCCACGCTAGGCGAGGTTTTTATAGGTACTAGCCAGTAGCACGTGTCCGGATCGATCGGCAGTGGTCTCGAGCTTGATCACATAGCACGTGCCAGTGAGAGCGACCGGACGCGGGGGTCGGAGGGGGACAGAGTCCAGAGGGACGGAGGGCGACGTTCCAGACGGAGGCGTAGGCTGGGGCACAGGACCGAAGGCCGGATGGTCGGGCGAGAACGGATGGACGGACGAGGCCGGACGAAGGATCGGATGAGGACGTGGGGCGGTGCGATGGGCCGGAGTCGGACGGACGGACGGACGGACAGACGGACGGGTGGTTCCCCTGACATCACCCCCCCCTTGGAATGCGGCGTCCCGACGCATGAATCGGACATGGGCATCGCGCCTCCGGAACGAGAGCGAGTCGAAAGCGGCCGAGGCTATCCGGCTCGGGGCGTTAGGGTAGCGGCGATAATAGGCATCAATGGCGTCTTGGGCGAAGACGTCGGAGTGCTTTACCCATTTATTGTGTTCCGGGCCGTAGCCTTTCCACCGCACCATGTACCAGAGGCTGCCATAACGGACCTTCGCTTCTAGGATCTCTTCGACTTCCCATTGAACGTTGTGGTCCGTCTGAAGGACGGGCGGGGGTTCGTCGTTCCGGGAGCGTCCGGGGAACGGATCCGGTTCCGCGAGCTGGAGTTTCACTACCGGGAAGACCGGGTGGAGCTGGGAGTACCGGGGGGGGAGCTCAAGTTTGTACGCCCCCTTTCCGACGACCTTCGTGACTTTGAAGGGGCCGAGGCGTTTGTCCGCAAATTTGGCGGACGGACGGGTCGTACGGATATCGGAGGCGTCCAGCCAGACTCGGTCGCCTACCTTGATCTCTGGGGCGGGCGTGCGCCTTCGATCATAGTACAGCTTGAACTCGTCCTTGGCTTTAACGAGCGCGGCTTTGGCTTCCGAAACTCCGGACGCGATCTGGTCCCGGAACTCGTTCGCGGACTCCACGTTCGAGCGTAGTCCGTTGGGCTTGAACCCCATCCGGGGGAGCCTTCCGGTGTCCGTCATAAACGGGACTTGCTGCGTCGAGGAGTGGACGTGGTTGTTGTACGCGAACTCCGCGGCCGGGAGAAGCTTGTCCCAGTCGTCTTGTTTGTAGTTCGTGAAGATCCGGACAAACTGCTTGAGTTCCTGATTGACGCGCTCGGTCTGGCCGTCGGTCTGCGGGTGGTAGGCGGTGGAGGTCGCTGGTTCTACCCCGATGAGGCGCCACAGTTCCGTGGTGAACTCCGCGACGAACTGCGGCCCGCGGTCGGAGATATATTTCCGGGGGGTTCCGTGGTGCCTCCAGACGTTCCGGTAATAGAGCCGAGCGGCTCCGACTGCGCCAAGGCCGGTGTGGCACTCGTTGAAATGGGCTCGCTTACCCAGGACGTCGACCACGACCATAACGGCGTCGAAGCCTTGCGCGTCCGGGAGCTCGACGATGAAGTCCACCGAGACGGTGTCCCAGCGTTCTTCCGGAATCTCGGTCGGGTGGAGCTCTCCGTGGGGTAACTTCCGGAGTGCCTTCGTCCGGTTGCACGGGTCGCAGGTTCGGACGTATTGGCCGACGTGATGGGACAGCTGGGGCCACCAGTAATTCCGGGAGATGAGCTCGAGGGTTTTGAAGTGTCCGGCGTGTCCGGCGACCCGGGTGTCGTGGTGCAGGGCGATGATCTGGCGTCAGAGGTCCTTATTCCGTGGTACGACGATCTTACCGCGGTAGTAGAGGAGCCCTTCTGCGACACGCCACTCGGACGACCGGGGGGGCGGACGTTCCGGTTCTTGAGGAGCTCTCGCGCGACAAGCGCGACGGGGTCCTCAAGGTCCGGTTCACCCGCGAAGGCCTCCCGGACGTCACGAAGGAGGGGGACTTCGGGTCCGGCCACCACGACGCCTTCTAGCGCGCGGATGTGGAACAAGTCTGGGCAAAGAAGGGTAACGTCCGTGTTGTCCGAGCCTACCCCGTGGTCCGGGCGACGGGACAGCGCGTCCGGACGGCCCATGAGGCGTCCGGGCTGGTGGTGGAGCGCGAAATCAAACCGGGACAGGTACAGGGACCACCGCGCCTGCCTCCGGTTCAAGTTCTGTGCCTGCCGGAAGTACTCCAGGTTTTTGTGATTCGTCCAGATCTCGACTGGATGCTGCGTACCTTCGAGGAAGTGTCGCCACTCCTCTAGGGCTCAGATGATCGCGAGCATCTCTTTGTCGTGGATCTCGTAGTTGCGCTGGACGTCACTCAGACTTTTGGAGTAGAACGCGACTGGGTGCCACTTTCCGTTTGCGTCCGGCTGGGACAGGACGGCCCCGGTAGCGTAGTCGGAGCTGTCTGCCTCGACCCGGTACGGACGCGACTCGTCGGGTAGGACCAAGACGGGCTCCGCGGTCACCGCGTCCTTGAGGGCTTGGAAGGCGGCGGCCGCGGCAGCGGTCCAGGTCCAAGTGACGCTCTTCTTTGTGAGGTCGAAGAGGGGCCGCGCGATGTCCGAGAACGCCCGGATGAACCTCCGGTAGAAGTTTGTGAAGCCAAGGAACTGCTGCACGTCCTTCTTGTTCTCCGGAGCAGGCCAGGCGGCGACTCCGGCGACCTTGACCGGGTCCATCTCGACGTGGTTGTGCGAGATGATGACGCCGAGGTACTCGATCGACGACTTCTCGAATTCGCCCTTCTCCGGCCGGAGGTAAAGCTTGTGCGCCCGGAGCCGCCGGAGGACTTCTCGGACGATCTCTCGGTGGCGCGCGAGATCGGAGTGAGCGATCAGGATGTCGTCAAGGTATACCATGACATCTCCGGACAGGATGAGGTCTTGGAAGATGTCGTTCATCATCGTCTGGAACGTGGCCGGAGAGTTGGTGAGGCCGAAGTACATCACCAGGGGTTCGAAGAGCCCTCGGTTGGTACGGAACGCGGCCTTCCACTCGTCGCCTCCCCGAATCCGGACGTTGTTGAAGCCCCACCGGACGTCGAGTTTTGTGAAGAACCGGGCTCCCTTAAGGCGGTTGATGAGATCGTTAATCAGCGGGAGCGGATACCGGTTCTTTACGGTCATCGCGTTGAGCGCCCGATAGTCCTGGACGAACCGGAGGCTTCCATCCTTCTTTTTGATGAAGAAGACCGGAGACGCCATCGGGGATTTGGACGGACGGATCCGGCCGGTGCTCAACCCATCCTCGATGAACGCGTCGAGTTCCTTCTGCTCGAGGGGGGAGATCGGGTAGACCTTGCAGTTGGCCGGTTTCGCATCCGGGACGAGTTCGATGGCGTGGTCCCACGTCCGACGTTCCGGCAACGCGTTGAACGACTCCTTATCGAAAACGTCGGAGAAATCCTCTACCCAGGCCGGAACCGAGGTCCCGGGCGGGGCCGAGTTCCGGGCGTAGGCCTCCGCGAGCCTCTGAGAGACGGTGCTGCCTGCGCGGATTTCTTCAGCCGGAGCGAATGCGGTGTAGAGAATCCGGTCGCCGTCCTCGAGCTCGTCGTCTTCGTCACCGTCGTCGTCGTTCGGGTCCGGAGTGAGGTCCGGGAAGTCGTCTCCGTCGTCGTCCGGATCGTACCCGTCATCTCCGCACCACTCCTCCGAGTCAATGGCGCAGATAGACGGGACGGGACCTTTGCGGAGCTGCTGGAGGATCGCGGCGGAGATCTTTGCGTTGCGACGGACGGCGCGGAGCTCCTCCCGGCAAGTGCTGCAGCTGGTCGGACAGCGGGTCATCCGGACTTCCTTGGTCTCCCAGTCGATCTCCGGGTTGTGCTTCTGAAGCCAGGAGTAACCGAGGATGACGTGCTGCTTTCCGAGCCGCGTTACCGCGAGTTGGATGCGTTCGGAGTGTCCTTTGTAGTTGACGACCATATCAACTACGCCGGAAATGCCTCCGGACGCATTGGGCGTGCCGTCGACGTTGAGGACCGGAATTGGCTGGGAGAGCTTCCGGACGGGAAGGTTACGGGAGATCACGTACTCCGAGTCGATGAAGTCTCCGGTCGCTCCGCAGTCGACCAGACCCTTCACGGACATCGTAGCCGCGGTCTCTACCGATTGCATCTCTAACGGAATGTGTAGGGAGTTCCGGCCCTCGACGGAGTCAATAACATACCGCTGGGGCAGTTTGCGCTCCCACCTAGGGTGGCAGACGCGGGGAATGGAAGGGGTTTTTGCCTCCAGGGTGGGAATAGGGGGCTCCGGCTTGGTGGCGGAAGCCGGAACAGGGGGTGCGCCTTTCGTTTCAACTGCTGATTTATTGGGTATATCTTTGTACAAGCAGGAGTAACGATTGGGGGACGCGACCGAGGGCGCACCGCTCACTCGGCCGGGTCCGGAAAACCCTCCGGCTCCGCGTCTCCGGCTTCCGGCTCGGTCGGAAGCCCAGCGGTGGTAGAGAGGCGCGCGAAGAGTTCTCCGAGGAGGTCGTCACCGAGTTGACGGACGACCTCGTCCAGGATGTCCGTGTGCCGGACATCCGAGGGAGTCGGGCAGTCTCGAGCGAGGTGTCCGGCCGCGCCGCAACGGAAGCAAGTGCGCGGCGTGAAGCGTGCGCGGGTCCGGTCGACATCCATTGGAATGCCAGGTGGAAAGGCGGGCGCCGGCGCGGCTTTGGGAGCAGGCGTGAAGGAGGGGACTGGGAGGAACGTCCCAGTGCAAGGGCGTGCGGCCGGAGCCGGGGCGCGAGTCGGAGGTGCTCCCGCTCGGACACGGGCGAGGGCGTCGTACTGGCGGAAGGCGCGGAGGCGCCATCCGGCGTAGTCTAGCAGCGCCGGAGCGGTCCCGGACGTGGTGATCGCCGCGTTAATCCGCGGGTCGAGCCCTGCGCGATACTTGGTGACGCGGACGAGCGGGTCCGTGTACCCGGCCGTGGCGGCGAGTTCCTCGAAGTCGTCCGTGTACCGGTAAACGTCGCGGGAGCCCTGGTAGTAGCTATGGGTCTCCAACCGGAGGAGAGCTTGGTCTTGCTCGTTTTCCTCTACGAACCGGAGCCGGAACTCGGACTCGAATTCCGCCCAGGACGGGAATGGGAATGGAACGATTGCGGACTGTCGTTCGGCCCATCGTCCGGCCGCATCTCGCGCCATAAAGGACATGGCGTACCGCACGAGTTTTTCCTCGGCGACCTGTCCGTGGACCATGAAGGCTTCCGGAACTAGTCGGAGGTATGTGAGGACGGAGTGGAGGAACATCCGTCCTTGAGTCCGGTCGCCGTCGAAAACGGCTGGGGGGTTCGGTCGGAGAACCGATTTTGCTGCAGGGGTGAGGGTGGTGAGGTCTGGACCCACCGCCGGGGCCAGAGCAGCAGGGACGGGGGCAGTCGCGGGTGGATTTTGGTTGTTGTGTAAAACGCGGAGGAGTAGGGTTTCGATGTTCGCGAGAGAGCTTTCTACCGCTGTCAGCCGGGATTCGGGGTCGGCAGCCGGGTCCAGGATGTAAACATCCGGGAGCTCGGGTGGCGCGGATCCGTTTCCGAGCGTCGGGGCGTCCATCAAGGAGGAGGGGTCGAGATTGGAAGTGGGGGAGGCCGGAGCGCTAGCGTAGCGGTCCGAGTCCGAGTCTACACCGAACTTCGCAATCTTGACCAGTTGATCCCTTAGATCCTTTCTTCTGCTGTAAGGGCAACCTCAGCTCGGCGCGGGAGCGCGGGAGACTAGCGGGAGAATCCGAAGTAACTCAATTGACAGTACTAAATACAGGTTTCTAGAATACGCACCTAGCGGGAGAATCCGAAGAGAAGAAAGGATAAGGATTCCCACGCTAGGCGAGGTTTTTATAGGTACTAGCCAGTAGCACGTGTCCGGATCGATCGGCAGTGGTCTCGAGCTTGATCGCATAGCACGTGCCAGTGAGAGCGACCGGACGCGGGGGGTCAGAGGGGGACGGAGTCCGGAGGGACGGAGGGCGATGTTCCAGACGGAGGCGTAGGCTGGGGCACAGGACCGAAGGCCGGATGGTCGGGCGAGGACGGATGGACGGACGAGGCCGGACGAAGGATCGGACGAGGACGTGGGGCGGTGCGATGGGCCGGAGTCGGACGGACGGACAGACGGATGGACGGACGGGTGGTTCCCCTGACAGACTGCCTAGTGGGCCGAACTAGGTAGTGGGCCACTTGCATAATGTAAGGTGCTTCGATGGTGAATCCGGCAACTTGGTGCCTGTGGGATGGAACACGACCTATGAGGATGCCGTATGTCAAGTTTGGAGGTGTGTCGACACGGCGATCAAAAACTGTGGGACGTTTTGGATCAAGATGCCGGTGTGTGAACATCATTTCTTATCTCCGAGCAGTCTTGGTGCTCGTGTTCCGCTTGTTTCTCCACCAATTCCCCGTCGATTTGCATAGTTTGGGGCTCGTTCTCTTCCCCTCGCTCGCAGAGACAATATGGGATGGCCTTATCCTCGAAAATGGTTCTCTAACTCTCCACAATCCTTGAAGAAGACCTTAACCTGACCCCGGATGGCACAATTCAACCACCTGCGTAATGAACCACCCGTGTTTGCCACGGACCTAGGACGTGGTTGCTGTGTTCCAAACCAATATCTTTGTATTCTCCCCGGTGGTTAGACTTTTAACTGTCCGACTTCCCTGTCACGGCGGGCAAATACTGAAAACCGGCAAATTTGAGTTGGGCGTAAAGATGGATTTTGTTCGAGGGGTTATAGGCATGTGGGTAACATCTTTTGGAACCAATCATGTTCCAATACACTCTATTCACCTATCTGGGCCTTATTTCGGGCTGTTGACGCGCTTTTCGCTTTGTAGGGTACGCGATTCAGTTCAGACCGCCATTTCACCCCTCTTCTTGGCTGGAAAAGAAAATAGTTACAGCCCTAATATTCCTCAGATGTACAGTTCATGTGTATGGAATATTGTGATTATATCTCTTAAATTATTTGAAATGTGATTTGATGAACAGTACCAACGTCAACGGAGGGATTGAGCGGGTGGCCCACTAGCCCGTTTTTTGCCTTTTTCGGATACCCCCGGAAGGAAAATTTGGCAAGCCCTCAAATCATGATTTAAATTCAGGGTAAAATAATCCACTCACTCGTAGGATGCATACCTTCATTTGAAAGGTTGTATACCGGTACATACTCGACTGTGCGTATGGGCTTGGGGCGAAAAATGCTAAGGTGGCCCAGTACCCAGTCTCAGATAATATGGTGCATGGAAACGATTACGAAGTTAGTTAGTCCCAGAAAAAGAAAATTGGCCCTATATCTTTTTTCTGAATGCCGGTTGCCCCTTGGGTATTCGTCTAATGATTTTCTTCCAAACTTCATCTTAACCAAGGCTCACGCAGACAAATTGCATACTGTATAATTTCATTCAATTTGGCGGTCATGTATCACGCAACCCCTGTACTGCGATGAATTCTGGTCTCGGTCACAGGTCACAACACCCAGTGCCTAGTGTAAAACGCGTGAAATTGGGGCCAGCTCTCCCTTGGAGGTGCAAAAAGGCAGAGTTTTCGAAAATTTTCGTCTAGAATGCTGAATTTTTGGAGGTGTCACACCAAAATTTGTTGGTTGCTGGAGTGCTGAATCGGTATTCTGGGTCATGGATCACAACCCGTGCCGAATTGGGCTTGATACTGGTGTTGGTGGGGGAAATTATTTAAATAAAGAGAAAAAGATACCACAATATTATGCAATGTTTCGGTCATCTCGGGGATCTATATCAAGGTATTCCGGAGACTTCCGCTCATTGGAGGCTGGAGCTCTTTGCCGAACAACAACATCCCTGATCTCAATACTAAAATAAAGTAACAAAGATACTGCACATGGGTCTAGAAACTCTGAATAAAAGGCTGTCTAGAGCTGAATATAGCCAAATTGCCCCCAAATATTTCCCAATTTTTTTCTGCGCTGCGCGCATCGAAGTCGAAAACCTTCGATAGTGAACGGAGTTCCAGATAGCGAGCGGAGTTTCAATTACACCCAAATCGGGAAGACTTCCAAAATTTGGCCAGTTTGAAGCCAATGTTTGTACAAAATGACTGAGCTCGAGTATCTACACCTACCTGTTATCAGTCGGCATTCATTTGCCAAGCTCTCTCACTTCAATTCACGATTATTTGCCCATTCTACATACTATCTGTGACTGGGATCCTGGCCACACTAGGAACCAGGCCACTTGTCAATTATAAGCCTATATACTTGGGTATTTAGCATTTTTGTGCTCAAAGGGTGGAATACAACCTTTGTCGCCTGTTCATGTCAATTTTCAGTCAAAATTGATAACTTGATGTTAAGCGGTGGCGCGGTTAATGTCGGGCCGCAGGGTGAGAAAATCAATTTGTTATCTCCGACCGGCCATTCCGCCCCTTTCTCCACCAATTCTTTATCAATCTAGGGCTTTGGAAGGTTGTTTTTTTCGCCTGATTTTGGGCTTCTCTCTAGGTATGTAAATTTCAATCTGTCTTTACCCTTTCAGTGTTAAACTCCCGTACATGATTGTCATCCAAGCTTGAAGACTACATCTGAACAACTTTTATATTGAACGACCCTTTGACACTCCGGGTCCAAAACTTGACAAGGTTCACCTTGATGAGTAAAGCTTCGATTTTGAACCTATTCCGGAATTTTACTTCCCTTATTCCTTCCTCAAGTTGTTCAATACAACATAGTCACCCTATTTTGGGTGGTTTCAAAATATAAATGTCGGGTTCTGTGGAGCATGACTCAGGAGTAGAACAGCAGTTGCAGATATGTCAAATGACTTCTCATAAACCTGCCTGTGACTTACTTTAGCTCAATATATTCTCTCGGTAGCATGAGGGCCTCGTTAATTGGCAGCTTGGATCCTGCTGCTATACCTCTCGTTAGAAGCAGTTGGTTGCACCATTTTCATAGGTGGCATGTACTGTTTTAGTGTCCTCAATACATCACCTATGACCCTTTAGCATTATTATACATTGCAAGTCTATCAACTTAGCCGGCAACATTGGACTTGCGCGGGTGGCCAGGTTCTGTGTCAATTGCCTTTTTGGGACCTCCGAAGGAAAAGAAGTTGCTATTGTCGAATTGGGCCAAAATAGGCTCGAATTGTTCGCAGGATGTACACCAGGCATATGGAATCCTCAGATATTGGGGAAATCCTCGGAAAAATCTGTGAAGAAGCCAAAACCTCTAAGGTGGCCAGGTTCCCAGCGCAATATACAGCCGTTTTGGAAAGTATAGAGGGGTTTCGTAAAGCATTGATGCTCAATTTTGGTTTACCTCTATTTGCTGTCGCGTCCTCGGCTCCACACCTCCGAACCACTGCCGAATTATTTTAGCCTTTTGTGCAACTCTGGCTGGACTTCGTACGGCCACAAATATGTATACTCTCACAAGACTGAACCCCAAATGGTCCTTCGGGTTGAATGACCTGACTTGCAGCTCAAAGTGAGCTATGACGGTGTGCGGCAGTGTGGAGCCGCTCTTGGCCGACGACATTCTCGCAAATAGATGTGAGCAAAAATCGAGCATCAACGATTTACGAAACCCCTCTATACTTTCCAAAACGGCTGTAGTACGACAATCAATTAACCTGAATCCAAACTTGGACAAGATCTGTTCTCTCCATTCCTCAATGGTGATATGTGGGTAGACTCCCTCCAAGCCTTCTATGGATGTATTTACAGCTGAAGCATAGCCATACAACAGAGAAAATATGTCATTTGAACACAACTGCACACTGATTGAACTCAGAACTGATGTATTTGATACTCTGAGAGCTGTAATTAAATCTCACCTGGAAATCCGAGGTTTTGAAAAGCAACAGCTCACTTTTATCCCTCGTTGCAACCATGCAGGGTGCCAAAAAAGGGGACGTAATATTTTCCTACCGCTAAGGCTCGAACTTGTGCACATCAATCTTGCTTACAAACATTTCAAACTCCGCTCAGTTTCCAGTACTGTACTATTACGACCAAAGGTTCACAGGGTGTCACGCGTCACCTTCAGTGTTCACTGGGTTAAGTGTTCACCGGTCGAGCGTCACCGTCACTTACTCAAAAAGTGTTCATTCTGCCAATCAGTCTTGCGGCCCCTGCCCATGCTGCGAAAAAAAATCCCTCGGAGCTCACTAACAATCTGAGAATAAAAGGAGTTCAGAAAAAGCAAAAACATTAGCTCCATGCCGTGGCCCTATTTTTGGAGCGCGTTTGTCGACTTCCATGGCGCGTTTGTTGACTTTGGTCCAGGTGAGGGTTCAACTATTTAGTGCCCCCCAGAGGCAACAAGGTGAAACGGGGAAAGGCGCAATGCTATTATTATTTTGTGGATCATAAGTACAGGTACACAAAAAAATCAAATTTCAACCTCCCTCTCTTCCGATGGACACCGAAAATACCTTTACAATTTCCGACCGTATCGGCAAGCACCAGTCGTGGACTAGATGCTGCGCCTCCTGTTCTTGGGTGTGGCCAGCAAAGAAAATTCCCACCAGCCGTTATCAGGACACAATTTTTTGTCGAATTTTCAGTAGCTCAAAAATTCATTTGACACCCTTATAGGGCTTCAAAAATTTAGGTGTTCATTGGCCGGCCGTCACCGTCACATAGGCCAAAAGTGTTCAGTTCACGGGTGCCCGTCACCCGTCACCTGAACTTTTGGCGGTAATACTAGAGTATCAGTAATGATCGGCCACTGACACCCCGAATTGAATGAAATTGTACAGTATTCTATCAAGACATGTAACGAGGGCATTATCTGAGGTGCGCTGTATTACGGTCATGTCATTGCTCCATCCTGATTTATCTCTTCCTGGTGCCTCAATTTCGGACAGATATTAGGGTCAGTCAGAATAGGTTTTCGAAGGTCGTTTCTCGAGTCGTTTCTGAAATTAATAAAACATCAAATTGGCGCGAGAAACAAAGAAACGACTCAGGACGGTCTGTCGCCAGGGGCGAGACGATGGTATTCGGTTGAGTACGTCGCGTATCCTAGCGTTCTGGATTCAGCCGCTGATTTGCTTTATTTACCGGGTCATGTGGATGCACGGAAGCGCCGGCAACCGAGAAAAAAGGGCGCACGAGTGGCGGGCACGGGGTAGTCGGGAGACAACGGCGGCAGGTATGAAACGGAGGGTGGTGCCGGCGCGATGGCAGCTGTTACAGCGGGCAGCTAGGGTGGCGAGTGCGCAGCGAAGGCGGCGGGAGCGGGGACAGCGGGAAAACCCATTGCCCAACAAAATTGATGGGTTCAAAAAAGAAAAAACCAGCCTAGATGAGCGTGTATAAAATTATTCCTTCTGCAAATCCTGGTGTCTCAAGCCAGATGACGACAGATGGGGTTCTCACTGGGATATGGTTTCATTGACAGGCTTGAAGGGAATTAAACGAAGCGGAGGGTGAAAACGGGGAAACGAAATCGAAAGTACGGCTTGGCTTAAAACCTCCCATAAACTTTCGAAGCGGCCATATAACGGTCCCATCGGCCGCATTTAACGGAGGAAAAAAAAGGCACGTTTCATATCAGCAGCGTTTCATGTCAAACTGTATGGAGCCTGCCTGGCGCTACGAGTCTACGACGTTTGCGCTAATCCTGCACTAATCTTCGGGCCATCTGCGTCACAGATACACCACCACCACCATCACCACCCCCGATTTTGTTCAGCTTACGGTTGCTTTTGGGTGGCTCTCCGTCGTACCGGAATGTACACACGATTTGATGCGCCGGATGTGGCGCCGGAGATCATCGCCGTAATGCAACGCTGTAGCCAAGCTGTAGCGTACCTCGACATTCTGAATTCAGTGCTCAGGGTCCGAGCAAACGGCCGATTACGTCTTTTCTTAGAAAAGATATATAGGAGGTGACGATGTCTTTTCGCTCGATTCAAATGGCCCAATCGGACGGTCGATTGGGGTGTGTTTTGTGTTCTTGTCATCGAGTCCCACTGATACCACTCTTGATAGATCCATGATGATCATCTCGTGGTTGGCCTCCATCCTGTACGGGGTGGCGATGTGCAAGACCGGGGGATACGTGGCCTCGAAGAAGAACCCGCAGTTTCGAAAGGGGCTTCTTGTGTGTTGCATGGTCTCCTGCACGCTCGCGATGGTGGGGCAACTTGCAGAAGTGTACTACGTAAATACTCTCCACTCTCTGCCCATACCATGAATTATTGACCAACACACACCCATTCCTACCACAGCCGACAGTGACTCGGTGGGGTGAGCAGCGCGACCCGCCTTGTTGGTAGCCGCAGCTGATCAACTGGTAATTTCCCCGTAGGAAACACGACTGCGATTCACAAACAGGTACTGACCAGATCCGTATCTTGGCCTCACATACTTCATGTGATTTTCAACTGTTGCACGGGTACTGTGGTCGACGGCTTCCTCATCCACCGCCTCCACCGTTTGTCGGTCTTCCACATCATTCCAAAGGGGATTCATTTATTCCAACATCTTAGATATAAGAACATGTGGATCACACTCTTACTGGGATGTGGCGTTGGTGCTTGGGTAATTGGTGGAGGTCGAATCCTGTATGACAGCTCGCTGACCTTCGCCTAGTCTTTGGGCGCCATTATTAGTCTCATCAATACCATATCCCATGATAACAAGTTCCCGGTGCGTATGGACTAGAGCCGAATTTTATTGTCTGCCTGCTGAGCCATTTTCCAGAGAGGAAAGACGGCCATGAGTTCCGTGCTTATACCCGTGGGCATGGCATACACAGGCACGTATCTCTTACTCTGCCAAGCCAATCTCTCATTCATCGCTCTTCCTATCGACAGATATCTTCATTACGAGTGCCTTTATCTGGAAACTGCACACCCTGCATTCGCCTTCTCCGGCCACTAATTCGTCCGTGCTGCCACTAGCCTCACCATTTGTACTGAGACTGCGCCATAGGCTGATCCACCGCCTCATTGTTGGCGCCATCCAGACGGGATCCACCACGACCACAGTCGCTGTAGCGATGCTGATATCGAAATACGCCGACAGGAACCGCGGCAGAGGTGCGCCCCATTCAGTCCAATATCTAACCCACGCACGCACTCACCCTCAAGTAGCCGGGACAGCGTTCTTCCCCCTCATTGGCCCGCTTTACCTGCTAACGTTACTGTACAACCTCAACCTGCAGCCCTACGACGATGCCAATGCTTCTAGTACTGGTAAAAGTGGGAGCTTGACGCACCCTCCCTTGACGCACCCTCCCTTGACGCAACCTTCCTTCGCAAACCCTTCCTGGACCGTTGATATTTGCATGGATGGTGTCCGTGAGTGGTTGTGTCATGCTCCCCCTCGAGGTCACGCCATTCATTCTTCGCCAGACGTGCACCGCACAACCACGGTATCGGTAGAACCATTCAGCAGAAGTGCTCGCTCAGGAGTGAATATGCATTACAATGGATTCCACCAGTAGCTGACAAATGACATTTGGCAGACATCCAGAAGCTTTATTGGGACGAAGTTCCAAGAGAACAGCAGTATCGGACCTTATATGACGCCGAGTCGCATCTAAGAGTATTATATAGTGCACGCTTTGATTGGTGAGTGCTTCCAAGGCGAAAGTGTTTCGTGTTCACAAAACAAGATACGTTCGGCAGGTGTAATACAGACAAAACAATGATAGATAATTGTAATTTGGGTGTCGCGACTCGGTACACGACCTAGGGTTTTACATACCAATGCTAAGTAATTGTTACCAATTTGCCAAAGGCAATAACACTATTTACCCATCGAGATTCGGTTTTAATTTCCATTTCAAATATTTATTATTGCAACTGATTGTGCCCGGTCGACGTGGGGCCGTACGGCAACCCGTGGCCTCATAGTCCTAAATTCTCCCTCTTAAAATCTAGGAAAATCCAAACTCGCTACGCTGATATCTGGGTTTTGAACTCTAACTTTAAAGCATTTTAAACATCTCTCGTCTACAGTGGCATTGCTTTAGTCTCCAACATCGACACAGCCCCTGCCCAGATCGGGAGAGAGTACTCCGGTTGAACCTGGACGATTCGGCAAACCCCGCTCCCCAATCGGCACCTCAACCGGCTCCAGGGTCGTGTCACTGTGGTATGTCCCGAGCAGGATGGATGCGCGACGGCTCATCTCTTGTACCAACCACAACTCTTCTCATCCTCCCCATCCCCTCGTCGTGGTCAGAATTAGTGTACTCCGGGAGGACATCCGCCCGCGAGCAGGCCTCGGATTTCCCGCGGTTTCGCTTCGACAGGGCTGCTTCTGTTTTAGCGAATGGAGGGTAATGATGTCCACAATTTGATCGCAAAGGATAAAGCGTATTTGGTTTTGTTGTATCAGGTTATGGTTCAATTCAATGGAGGGCGGAAGAGACTGTAGGATTAGGATTGGAAAGCAGAGGAGTAGGTAGCAAGTAGCAAGGAGGGGGAGGAGTAGCGTGGACAAAAGCGACAAATAGGAATGCATGCATGCGCAATTCAATTTCATCCCATCTCAATCCCGACAGCAAAATTAGATCAGATTGATGGAGGGCAGATTGTGCCGAAAGCTGAGAAGAGAAGAGAGCGGACACTGTGAGGACTCGGAGGGTGAGATATTACCGTGTGCGCCAACTAAGAAATGGGATTCTGGCGGATGTTGAATGCGGGTGGGGCAGTGTCTGCGCGTCTGTGGGGAGGAAGGCTCAAGAACGCACCGGGTGTAAAAGGACCCAACTTAGGTACAGACGAGGGGCAAAGAAACGAGAGTGCCAAGCGAGAAAGATAACCAAGCTTGGTTCTTTTTGTCGCCTTCTTCCCCCGCCTACCCTTCCCCGACGGATCCCGCGCTCCATGTCCGCAGCCGCACAGCAACGCCAGTAGCAACGGCACACATCCTCCATCACTCAGCCCACACGTACGCAAGCAAGAAACGAAGAAAAGGAGGAGAAATGAAAGATATGGACAAAAAGGAATAGGAAAAGGAGGCGAGAACGTGTTCCGTCGCCACAACCAGCATAAACCAAAGAGCACAAATCAGCAGACCCCAACATTCAGATGATCCCAGGACGATACCACGAGATGAGAAGAGATCGGATTGTCGGGTGAGGTCGCCGAATGCCAGGTGGCAGCTACCATGGAAAGGATAGGATAGAATAGAATAGAAAGACAGTGAAAGGATTGAAATATGTACGTTGGTGAAACCTTTATCAAAGGTTCAACCAAACTAATCAAATTCCACAAGGCCTTTGTGTTTTGTTGTATTTGGGGGTTTGTGTGGAAGAAATCATGAATGGGAATTGGAGTAAGGTGAAAGGTGTGTAGTGTTTAAAAATCCAATAGCCGGTGCCCTTTTTACACCCCTATTGTTTGTACATTCAAAATAAACCACCACTTCAACAAATTAGGAGTCTGACGCTCCCTTTCTTCAGGTTTCAGCAGGATTTCCCCTTCAAACCCTCGCAATAACTCTTCAGCTCTTCTTCAACTGGTGCGTTTCCCGCTTCCTTTGGGTCACGAAACCGTTTCAAGTGACTTTGTGTACCTCCTTTGGTTGCGGGATGTCCTTTGTCGCGTCCGAACGCGTCGAAACACGCTCCCCGTCGTGTCTGGAACGTATTTGATCCCCAAACGCAGATATGCCGCGGGGTCACGTGACCATTGTTTCCACTCTCGTTTGATCCCCGCACACGCCACTGTCATTTTCTAACACCTTTCCCCCATTGTGCATAGGTGAGTGGCGGACACCTGCCCAATGTTTACATGTTTACGTCCAACTCCAACCTGTATGCCCAAGTTCCCCGCGCCTTCTCCATTCCTCATGGCTCGGAACTCCCCGAGACCTGGGTAGGTTCCGATATTCCATTTCCTTGGTCTGTTTCGGGATTTTGATTAATTTCCGACATGTTTTCACGAGCGCAAAATTGCCCTGCCTCCGGGTTTTAACAGTAAGAAATAGGAGGGTAAGAACGAAGGAAGATGTTGTCGTAGTGAGCGCATGAGATGGAAAGACAGGCATAGCGCAGATACACTGCGTAGGTCTGAGGAAGTCTGCGCAAGAGTTTGTGCGGTAGACACTCAAGTAGACCGCCAGAAGGCAAGGGGCATGACCCAGGAGAGGCTCGAGTCGAAGGAAGGGGCAGGGCAAGCCGCAAGGGTGGCCTGGTGAGTGTGCTCCCTGCATATATCCCACAGCTACAAAAAAAAAATGCAGCCCCTGGTTAAGGTTGAGGGCCCCGAGAAAAACAAGATCACCGTCGCAGCTTTCTATGAACTCTTGTTCAAAAATAATCAGTGTGATCGACTGATTTGGCCCATTTAACCAACGTGAGAACTCATCTGTCAAAGTTGGTGTCAACGCCGAACCATCGGATCTCTCTTGTCCTCGTACCATCACAACGTACCTCCTGGCTCGGCTTGGATACTGACAGACACTATCCACTGCTCAATGGCCAATTCCCTCGATTTGGCGGCTGGGTTAGTGGCATGCGACGCCGACGCCGACACGGGCGAATCTGGGGTCTTTTTCGTCTTCCAGTACTCGTCTCAGGATTTCTCCATCGATGACTTGGGTTAAGCGGGGCACGGGAGGTAGTGAGGTCCAAGTACACGGAAGACTGGTTTACGCGTGCTTGGTTTCTTTTCTCTCCCCTGCTTTGTTCGGCCTGCATTATCGACGTCATGCTGCGTAGACGTACGTCCCGCTCCAGTGTCGCGTGCTACGGGACGCATGTACGCGCTGTCCCGCCTTCCTCCTTTCGTGGCGCGTGGGATGTGTGTCCGCCGGTCAGGGGATAGAGGGTGTGGATGACAAAGGCCAGCCTGTCCTCGCGTACCTCCACCGCTTCCACGACGACGCTGAGAGACCGCGCCCAACTGCGCATGATTCTAGTCCTTCCAGCCTTCGATATTTCGCCCCGGCGCATCGCCTATACTCGTTGGTGACACGTCGTCCCATGCGGACATTCGGATGATCAAACAAACTCCGCCATCCCCCCTACGCACACTGCATCGCTGACGGTGATATCGCCATAGACTCCAGCAACGGTTCGCGCCGTCGACCACTGCGCTCGGAGCGTGCAGACCCACCGCATTGCGTGCCACGACCCTATATTCTAATCCGCCGCCTGCGCCACGCACCCCACTGCTGGATCCGCATCCCCCGACGTCGACACCTGTCTGACGGCGGCGCTCTCGCCCGCCGTCTCGGGGGAGGAGGAGGGGGGGGTTCTTCCGGAATTCCGCCTACCACCTCCCCTCGTTCCCGCCATACCACGCCACTTGGGATGCGGGAGACGACGTTTCTGCGACGACGACCAGTGAGTCTCGGCTCGCATCGTGAACTCACGCCACCCAGATGCGTGTTCTCTTCCTTCCTCACTCATTTCGTCCGATACAGCAATCATATTACCTTTTTTGGCCTTGTATCGCCGACGCCTTTTCTCAGATGATGTGTATGCTATGATTCGGCTGTGTCCGCTTCCAAATCATCGCCGGACAAGGCCGACGCTTTTCTTGCACCACACCTCTGTGCGACCGTGGCGGCGGCCCGGGAGCCCCTGCAGTCAGAGAAGAGTCTCGCGCTGAAAGCTGAATTGCTCCCGTACTTCCAATGATCTGGTTTGGGTGGGAAAACACCGACTGCTCGTTGGGCGGTCCTAGCCGTCTCGTCGTGGCATGGTGCTGGCCAAATATCTGATACAAACATTTTGGAATTTGAAGTCTCACAACCATTATCATTAGACTATGGACCCGAGAAAACCCTGACCCTCAAGAACTCCCTGATCATGAGACCTATATTATCTGTGTCATTGCTCGGTCGCTGTACGCTGGAGGCAGAGTCGCATGCTGCCGACCCCAGTCCGCGCGCGTGGTCGGTCCGTTTTGGTACTGTCGATCTATCTTGGAGAAGGCGTTGCGCTCCAGTGCAACCACCGCATAAGGTGTGAAATTTGATGATCCACGCTCCACATCTACGACGCAGTCTAATGCTGGGGAAGAATTGGCCAGGATAGAAGTCATTTCTGCGTAGGACACACCTGAGCGGTGTCCATTCTCCGAGCGCAAATGTTCTCGGATTTTTCGTCGACGCCGTAGCAAGTACCATCCCACAGATACAAGCAAAAATCCGAGGATAATACCCAAGGTGATAGCAGCAACTGCTCCTGCGTTCGATCCAGCTGTCTCCGGTGAACTAAGATTTGAGGATGACGGCCCTGCATGCTGGATGGACTCGCTTGCAGCTGGCTTTGGCACCGCCGCGATCTGTGCTTTTGGGGGGAAAGATGCGGTGGGTGATTCGACGATAATATAATCGAGGAAGAACGCCCCAGGAATCAGAGGAGTGATTACAAGTGAGTGGTTCCCGACTTCTTTGAATGTCTGCCCGATGAACACGAAGTTGGATACTGCATTTGTGAAATCGGTGCCGTTAGGGGGCATTACGACGTTTGTCAGAGGGCCACCGTCGAGAATATGCGGCGACAGGGCTGGGGAATGGAGTGACTAGCAGCCCATGCACCTCGAAGCCCGTTCCTGCTCGACATCAGCCTCTTGAGGCAAACGTGGATAGGACGGAATATGTACGCACCGGTGAAGTTGAAAGCAACCGTTGCATCAAGATCTGCTGCCCCTTGTTCAGCAATACCGCACCCTCTGCAAGGCCGGGCCTTAGAACCATCCCTGAATTCCACCCCTGCGAGTACGCTAGCTGTTCATCGGTCGAAAACGAGAAGTCGCGAAGAAGAGCCAATGGGAGTGTTCGGTGAGCCCTCGTAGATCGTGTAATCAAGGAATACGTCCCCGCTTGTGGTGGTGAGTGTGATAACCATGTTATGTAGGCTATCAGCTAGGGCGGGAGAAGTGTATACCTTTTCGTGGAATCGCTCGAATTGATTGGCTTGTAATACTTTCGATGGTGCCGCCAATAACAAAGTTGAGGACGGTGGTTGCGTTGTTCGTATCAGCGGCGACTCTGGCGAAAACTGAAATCGAGGTCCAAACTCATGAGCGGTGTGCGTGATTTGGGGGCGAAGTCTCACCATAGAAGCTATATTGGGCGGTCGAGCCTTGGGGACCGGGAGAAGTGATAGTGTCTCCATATTCAAAGCTAATTGCCGCTGATCGGATCGTGAGACTTGGAATGTCTAAATTGACGCACCTGGCAATGGGGCCCAGCCCGCAACATAATGGAGGTCGGGATCCTGATTGTCGACAATAAAGAATAGCCCAGACGTTGAGGAGGGCGAAGAAATGAGCTGGGGTGGGTCTGACAACTCCACTTTTATATGCGATTTACCTGCAACAATGAATATCCTAGGTTCCATGACGATTCGTAACACGACATCTTCTGATAGTAAACATGTCACGGCGCTGGCTTCTACATTTTTACTGTCCAACAGTTCATTGTTCCTGATGGCTCGAAGTTCAGGCTTTTTTTTTCTCTCTCTTTTTTGATTGATCTGCCCCTAATCTCGGACTCGGCCGAAACCCGGAAAGATCTGGAGCTTGTCTGGAGCCATGTTCCTGGAATTTTACGTATGGACGCAATGAAAGCCACCTGCGCAGCAGTGTGCCAATGACATTTGTGACGTTGATTGACGTTGCACAGAGTTCAAGTTTGGTTCGACTTGTTTCAACACCTTTGCCACCGTATCTCTGATGATATATTCACTACCCCCGCACATTGCCATGAAATTTTGTGGGAGGTCAAGGCCAGCAGTTAAGTACAGTTCAACCATTGACACAAAATTCAACTGGCGCAGCCTGACGCTGCATGCGTCGAACGTCAGTGCTACGTCAAAATCAAAATCCCTTTAAATTTGCCCCACTTGGTCCAGATGAAATTACGTTGCCAGTGAGCTTCAAAATCCGTCCCTGAACAGATTGTACCTGACGTGAGACATGAAACGTTTGCCTCCGCCTATAAAATGGAGCATGTACCCTCGTACTTTACCATCAATATGGCTGGACTCATGAACTCTATTTCTCTTATCGCGCTTCTCACCTGCATCGTCACTGCTCAAAGCCTTCAGAGCTGTGGTGCTGCCCAATACAATGCGACCCAGGTACGTTCTGCTAGATTTCCTCGAGCCGAAAGCCGACTTGGAGAATAGTATACCTGTTTTAACAACGCTACGCTCTGTCCAATCGTCAACGGAGATGAATATCGCGCATGTGGCAACGCCTGCTTCTAGATCTCTACTACTCAATACACATGAGAGTGGATAGTATTTGTCGAATTAATTGCGCGCTGAAGAACTACAGCTGCAAAAACGCAACTTCGAGCTTCCTTTGTCCGGTGATCAACGGGCAGGCCACTGTTGGGTGTGGTGGTACTCTGTGCTATCCATTGGACGGGACGTACACGTAAGCAGTATCCCAGCTTTTCTCGTCAAATGCAACGATTAAAGGCCAACAGCTGCAATAACGGCAAATTGAACCAAATTCCTCCTGGGTGTATAGGGAATGGAGGGGATTCTCCCATTTGCGACGACAATGCTTGCGAGTTCTTGGCAGCCATCCGTGCTGTCCTGGTTTAAGTAATGTCGCGGATAAATGTCGGGACCCTTGTGACTTCAAGCACAGCTGCTGGTTAGTAGAAAGATTTCTAACACAGTCCCTCTATGTTTTCCGCGACTTGAGCCTGACATGACGTGTCTCTTCTATGTGTCGTGGGACCTCGAAGTTGGTCAGTAAAATGACATGGATTGGGCCTCTGCGAGGCCGGTGTTAAACCTTTAGTATGATTCTTTTTTTTCAATTTCTTGATAGTTCGTATCTGACCAATTCCGGTCATCACCATACTGGATTATTTAATTCAATTCGACAGGGGGTGTGACCCGTGACCTAGAAAACAGTTCGACACTTCGACACCTCGGCGGGAGGACCGTGACACCCTGAAAAATTTGACAGCCACCCAGATTACCACTGCCAGCTGATTGTGAGTTGATCCTAGGGCTTTGGCAGGCCCGCACAGAGGTTCCACAGGCAATTATTTGCCAGATGTTCTTTACTACCTTTGGTACAGCATCCTTCACAATATTTTCCCTCTGCTTTGACTCCCACTCAGTACCCAGACAGTAAGCCATTCTCTAACATGGCCTTTTGAAGGCTATTCCAGCCCAAATTTGCAAGAATTCTTGCAAGAATGTCATTGCACCCAATTAATTTTCAACTTGAGACCTTAATTTATGAAGAGGGTAATTTTCATCCGTTCAGTTGGAGAGGCGTCACTCGGATAGACTCACAAGAAAGATATGGGAAGCGGAAAGAAAGACGCCCGTGCTTCCAAGGCAGAGATTGACCAAAGAGGCAAGATGCGGTGAAGTGACGAAATGACGTAGGAGCGGAGTTTGAAAAGGGTTCGGACAGACAGGCGTAATTTTATAAAGAGAGAGACTTTGGTACGTTTTCACGCGCGCAAATTTGCCCCGCCTGTTATTGGAAGGCATGATGATGCAAAGCTACAGCAACTTGAGGAAGTACTAAGGAGTATTAGTCGATGAATTGGCATTGTTCCTGCGAATATCGAAATTTTGGTCGCCATCACGATCAGTTGGGGGCCGTGTCGGAATGTTGAATAGGTCCAACAGACCACGCGTCACACCCGCTGTCGATTTGAAAGAAATAATCCAGTGAATCTATGGCAGGTGGCACAAGGTTCAACCATCGGTCAAATTTCCTTGAGGTTTCCAGGTCCTTAAATTGTGGTAGGTGCGGTTTCTGAACAGTCGGGACTGAGTATATGAAACTCCATCGAGCTGCCGACAGCCTGAGGACATGCGCAAATGCATCGTCTTCGCATCATGAAGCGCCCACAAGTTGTCTCGTACTGAAAACCCCTGAGCTCGCGACGTCCTCCGGCCAGTCTTGAACTCTTCATCATTACAGTTGCCAGTCACATTTTTCGAATTCGACTTCAGCTTCATTTTCAGTAAGCACTCAAGACCCATCGTCCACCGTCATTTGCACCGTCGCGAACCTGAGCGTCTCCAGCTCTATCGTGTTCGGTTCCTCCCTTGTTATCCCCACAGCTGCCGCCTCGTGCAGATTGAGCATCAGCCGCGCGAGGAGCATGATGGAGAGGCTGCAGACCGCAATCAGTCAATGCATTGGTGAATTGAGTATGACGAGAAATACCTCGTGATGAACCACGATAAAAATCCTGTGAGGAGGATCTGAGAGGGTAAGCGGAGACGGAGGTACGGGGGAAAGGACATACATCGCCCAACTGTTGATCATGAACGAATTTAGCCCATCTTTCATTAATGTTCACATGGCAAAAGGGACGGCACACACGTAAAACGTGACGAGATTTGCTGCGTTGGCGATGATGATTATGCTACGCAGATAAGTGCACATTCTGGTCAACTATTGCGCTCCGTAAACTCACCCGAAATACACAGTCCCGTCGGTAGTCATCCGCCACAACAACGCTCCCGCATATCTAGGATACGTCTCTCGCTGAACGTAGGCGCGCCGGACGGTCAACAGAAGGACAAGTATGTCGCAGACGATCCTAAATAGATGAGTTGGAATTGAGCGAGGCCGGACAGATCTTGCTCATAATAAGTCCCAGAATACTGACTGTGACTCCCAGGCCCCCGCAAGTCCTGTGTATAATTGGTTCATGCCGGTGATCAACAATGAATACAGGAGCCTCACGAAAGGTCCTGTGTGGCCTAAGACTTCAAGTAAAGTCAAACGATCATGTTGCTCACGATGTTCGCGTGGTTACCGTAGCACACCCGCTGATCCCCGGCACGGAGAATATCTGCGGCTGTCCCTCCTTGATAATATCCCACTACCCCGTGTCAATGAACCGGTAAAGTTAATACTTGAGGACAACGCACGAAAGCGAGCGCAGGGCAAGGGGCGAACACCGCCAGGAGGCAAATGAGGATCCACCAATTGCGGCCGTACATCGCAAAGACTCGCATGATGAGTGTGCCTTCGAATTCGACGCGGATGAGCACTTGGTTGTAATCTGATGGATGATGGGGCCTGACGCACATTCGACTAGCATTTCCTGGCTCACGATGAGCACTTTCCACATGAGTTGCATTTTGACACAACTAGAATGGGGAAATTTGAAGACGGAGGAAGAGACGTCGATTTGGATACACACCTCTGAAAAAAGATCGTTGAGAGCGTGAACCGAAGAAAATATAGACACGCGCACCTCACGGCTGAGCTCGGCGAAGTAGAGCACGCAATTCGCGATGTTTGCTGCCAACCCGATATACCGCAGCGCGAGGAACCAGTAGATACTCGGCCGAAGCTTCGCTGTCCAGATGAACTTCACCTCTGTGGCGAGCGTCAGGGTGTGGTCGTAGATCAGGAGAACTGCAGCGGGTGGTGCATAAGTAGACTACGGCGAAGATGAGACGGAAAGAAACGCACCGAGTCCGGCGAGGACGACAGAGCGGTATAATCGCCTGGAAGCACGTTAGCGCACGAGATCTTCATCAGCGAGGATACGACGATACACACAGATCCCAGGCAAATGTCGCGGCATCCAGCAGGGGGGCGTCATTTGCGGCGTCCATGGAGTAGTGCGCAATTGGAGGACTGCGGTCGGCGGGAAATCAGAGATGAGGGAGGGAGGAGACATATAACGCAAAAATAGGCCAATGCCATGTATGTGGGGTTGATGCCAGCGGCGAGAGCTCGCGATGGAATCACGCACCGAAACTGCGATATCTATCAAGCTTGATGGCTGTCACTAAAAATCGGCCCGGCCTAGTCTGATAGTAATCACGGGCCGCTTGTTGGCGGACCGTCAAATTACGTAAAAGAGTGACTGTGCCTAGGACATTATTTCCTTTGTATCACAATGAATACAAAATGTGAATATCTTGAAATATTCAGTCGTGTTCATGAGGCAAAATTGAGGAGATCTTCCAGCAAGAATCAAGTGTTTTACTGCCCTCATTCTTCCAGCCAGAATCAACCAAAAAACTGCTTAGATAACACCGTGTGTACAAACTTATCTCATATCATTACAACAGCTGCACCTTTTGCTTAGTTGTAAGGGAATAGTTCGTTCACCTACTATACCCAGGTAACCAGGCTAAGTAGCCGGGGAGATGTATGCAGTCTCCCCGGCTAATTAGCCTCACTTTGATCTGATCTTGCACGGCGCAATAATTGTGCCCTAATTATTATCTTTATCTACTGCAATCAATATATCAAAAGCCATAGATAACGCGCTGAGGGGCGGGAGGCCCCGCCCCGCATCACTCCCATCAAGCATGCGCCAGCGCCCTTCCGAGAAGGCGCCATCAGTTCCATCAACCGCCATCATTCCTGCCAGGCGCCATCAGTCTCATCAAGGCGCCATCACCCGCATCAATCTGCCCGCTGCCCATGCGCAAGTCGTCCGTTTTGCCCTCAAATATAGCCGTAAAATCACCAAAAAATCACAATATATTCCCTTAGGCCCAATGTATGATATGCATACACGGAATGGGGGGGGGGGGGGTCCATCAAATCTCCTGCGGCTCGCGCGCAAGTAGGGCCTTTTGGCCTCAAAAATACTCATAAAACCACGAGAAAACACAGAGTAAATTTGCATGGGCCGGTGGGTGGGAAACATCAGGGTAAAGACTGAAAATCAAATCATAGTTTGTATCATACTAAGGCTGTATTGAAAACTTGAAGTAATAAATAAAGGCGTCATAATGTAAGGCGTATGTGGGATTTGTGGCGAGTGTCCAGGTGCTGCCGCGGGGAGCGGGCGGTTAATTGGCGCGAGGGCCGCGCGACACGCCTGCGTCGTGGCGCTTCTTGCGCGGCTTCTTGGGTGCGTCACCTGCCCCAGAAGCAGCGCCGTCGTCCTTCTCGCGGCGTCTCTTCGTCCCACTGCTGCCGTTTACGTTCGCATTGACAGCGAACACGTTGAATCCTGATCCCGAGGTGGATGGGCTGGAGGTCGTGGCGGGAACTGACAGAGTCATTGGAAAGGGCCCTGCTGGCTCATCCATTTCTGTGTCATCGCGGACGTTGCGCATGTTAAGCCGCAGCTCTGGAAGGAGTGTCGGTGTCGCGTCGTCTCCAAGGGATGGGAGGGAGCTAAGGGGAAACTCGAGGTTCCTGTAGTCGTACTGAAGGGGATCGAAAACGTGGTCCAGGTGGGCGAAGTTGTCGAAGAAATCGACGCCGAAGGTGGCAAGGTTTGCAGTGATGGAGAGAGGGTCGTGGGTGGTGGTCGGCGGGGTATCATTTGCATAATCGCCGGTGGAGGGGACGGCGGTGTCGGTGTCCGCAGCGGAAGGAACGGCCATGTTGGCAGTGGACGGGATGGCGGTGCTCGCAGTGGATGGGACAGTGGTGTTCGCAGCGGAAGGCACGGCCGTGTTGGCAGTGGAAGGGACTACGGCGTTGGCAGCTGAAGGGACGGCCGTGGAGGGGACGGTGGTGCTGGCAGCGGAAGGGACGGCTGCGTTCGCGTCGGCAGGGGCAGTGGTCACGACGGAGGGAGCGGCGCCGAGGGGAGCGGCGCCGAGGGGGGCAGCACTGCTCGCGGCCAGGAGCACCCCACCATCCTGGGCGGTATTGGTTTTGTCGGGCTTGTTCCGAGGACCGCGTTCTTCTCCCTTGTCAGAACGCTGCTTGCGCGGCTTCAGGGGGCCTTGCGCACGCTGCTCTTCGATTTCCTTCGCGACCGCGTCGCGTTGCGACTTTGTGAGCGCAACCCAGTGGATGGCGCCGCTCCTGAGTTTCTGGTGGATGTCGCGCGCATGCTCCGCGCTGAGCTTGGATGCGCGCGTCATCTCCACCCAAGACGGCCAACCCGCGAGCTCGACGCCGAGTTGGTGGACGATGGCATACCTGTAGTTCACGTATTCCATGGATAAACTCTTGTCATTCTTGATTTTTTCTGTACAAAGAAAAGTTGTCAGTCTCAAAATGCCAAAGAAACGAGGAACGCACGCAGGCCCTCGGACAAAATTTCGCTGATTTCTTTCATAATTACAGACAGCTTGTGGTTCTCCTTGGGACCTGCTTACGCGTCAAGGCGTATCACGAAAATTACAGCCAAAAAAAACTTACCACCAGAGTCTCGTGTACACGACCACTGTTCGAACTTCCGCATCACGTCCAATATATCCATCTTCAAATGCTCCAGAAAGAACAGACGCGCTTCGTCTGAATCCTCGATGTGCGGCACAGATGGGTCGTCTGGGTTGCCACGCGTAAACATCGCAAAAGCGCGCACGCCCGTGCGTTCGTAGAGATCCTTCATCTATGTATGAGCAATTAGTAGGCAAGGGTAATAACTGACACGATGAGACGCACCACTTCGCCAATGCGAGCCGCGTTCTGCATGGCATCCGCACTCGCCGACTTGTTCGTCGCGCGAACCCCTTTATGCTGGAGCTCGCGATGCTCTTCAAGCTGCGCGAGGAGCTCTTTTTTCTTGTCCTCCGACATGCTCTCTTTGAGTTCTTCGTACTTGTATTTGAGCTCCTCGTTGAGCTCAATCGTGCTTTTGGCATCTCCATCTATAAAATAAATCATCAACGCGCTGCTACTGCAATGCGACTGGGTAGGTACTTACTCTCTTTTGCCTGCTTTGAAAAGTCATGTTTAACCGCGTTCCAGAGGGTCAGACCACACGTCGCAGAATATTGACTGCGGTTGGCGAGCAACTTGAGGAAAAACGCCTCGTCCTTCTCATACTTGATCGCAAGCTCCTTGACTTTCTCGTGGCGGAGCTCCTGGAAGGCCTCGACTTCGGCCAGCATTTCTTCTTTCTTCAGCTTCGGGTCATTGACCCTCTGAGTAGAGGAACCAGCGTCTGACTTGCGGGTGCGTTGACGTGGTGGTTGTACAGGTTTGGAAGGGTTCCGTGCCGCGTGGGCCGAGACCGTGGGCGTGGGACTGGTACTCATCGACGTTAACGTTGACGGTGGACGTAAGGCGGGAGAAGACGCTATAAACAAACTTGGCGTGACTTCTGACAGTTTGTGTCAGAAGTCATGTCGTAAATACCTCCTATTCCCTCTCTTCAGCGTTCAACCTCGACCAAATGGTGCAGCGGTTGGACTACCTGGTTTGCAGAGATAGTGATATCTCTTCATCCCAACAGTCCAATCACTGGACCATTGGGTCCCTTTGTTCGACCCAACTGCTAGGTTTTCTTTTTGTCTTTTTGCATTGCATCTTTTTTTTCAGTCCCAACACTCTTACATTCAAAGGGGATTTACAGCATAAAAAGAACGAGACTATCCAATTTTACAACAGAAAACAGCATCAGCAATACAAAAAGCTAAAACTAAATCAAGTGCTGGACTTCATCACACGCGCTCCTTCTGTACGAATAAAGTCCTCGACACCCGCCTCATCATGCGCAAATACCAAATCCGCCCCCGGTGTCGCCTTGAGCACCGCCATCGCGCGTTCCTTGCTTCGGAACAGCCGGTTGTGGCCAGTCACCCCGTAGAGCAAGAGCGGCTCGGAGCCCACCTCATGTGCTGCGTCATCCACCGCGCTGGAGTTGAGACGGGGCTTGGTGGCACCCTTCGCGCGATCGCTGCGATGGGACTTCGTTTTCGTGGGCGACGCGGTGAAAATATTCTCGAATTTTGCGGCAACTTCTTCGGTGGTGAGGGGCTTGGCAGCAGCCTTAGACGGAGAATGTGTGGGGTGCCCGCGCGTCACCGACTTGGGAGGAACTCGAGTTGGGGTGGAATCTGGAGTAACAAGATCGTGGACAGGGATATGCTCATGATTCAGCTCGCAATCCTTGATCCACAAATCCATGATTTCCTTCCAGGTCGATGCCGAGAAATTCCGCGCGTTGGGGTCTGGCTTCATCTCGCGAGCCATTGCATCTCTTAAGGTAGTCAGTGAGAAAGAAGGGACAAAAGAACAAATGTGCGCACTCAGTCGTGACAACAATGCCCTCCTTCCCTGAAACGATCGCATAGTAATGTGCCCGAGGGGACGCGTCGTGCACCTCCTTGTTTTCGTGGCCAGGCTCCGGCTTGTACAGCGGTAAACAAAAAAAAACCTTGGCCATGGTGAAGGCGGAGGTCCAGAGGAAGTTATCTTTGATGTATCATGATATGATATGTGTCACCCTTAAGGCCCACAAAACAGAGGCGCGATAAAAAGAGGCGTGAAAAAAATTATTGAGAATGAAACAAAATCATTGAAGCTAACGATAGTACTAAAACTTTCTACTGTACGTGACCGCCGTGCTCAAGGAAAATTGTTGCTTTACTACACACACACGCGCATCCAGGGCAGTCCTCCTCCCCACATTTCTTGCAAGTGGGGAAGAAATGCCCGCCCTCATGCTGCATCCAGACGGTAGACTCTTCACACATGCACGCGCAGCCAGGGCAGCCCTCCTGGAAGCAGTACTGGCATCGGCAGGCGTCATGGGCGACTCGGTGCTCGAAAATGGGTGGCGCAACTTGACGGCCCTTCCTGCCCTTCTTGGATGCGTTGTAGTCCTCCTGCGCGAGCTTCCTGTGCGTGCGTGGTGTTGGCCTCGACAGATGTTCTGATCCGTCGCTGGAACTCTCGTCGTCGTCTTGCGCGATATCGCTGAGGCGGCGGGGGGATGGGAATGGGCACGATTACGAGCCGGTCCTGGACGAGCAACACGTCGTGGGGATGCATAAAAAATCTGCAGCTTCTTCTTCACTGGGGCTGGAGTCGCATGTCCAGCTTCTTCAGCCTGGGACGTCATCGCCAGGTGTTTGCGCCGCAGGCCGTCGGCCTCGTCCTTGCTAAGTGGATGGAAGAGGTTAGTTGGAGATTAAATGAACGCAGTCACGGTTAATCCACGCACCGGGCACGATATTTCTCGGCGTGCGTGGCGTTGTGTTCCGCCCACTCCTTCTGTTGCTTCTTGTGTCGGTACCGAGCTGAGGCCAGAGCAGCTTTGTGCCGGCCTGCAGACTTCAGACAAAGGTCGTTTTCAATTTCGGCCCGTTTGCTGCGACGTCGTGAGGTTGAGGTGACGTTGGGTGCGGATCAGGCGTAGAACTCACCGCTGCATGCGGAGACGCGCAGCCTCGCGGTGTTTCCCCACATTTCTGCGAAGAAGGCACGTTGGTATTTTTCAGAGCCAGACAAAGTCAAATGAGACTTACTTTTCCTCTTACTGTTTACGAGAGCGCAAGACATGTTCCTGCTTAACTTCAGCAGGCAGCCTAGGTCGTCCGCGAGGCATGAGGCGAGGCGAGAAGAGGCGACAGAAGAGCAAGGACGCCTATCAAGTGTTAGTTCGCGACGTAAAATAGCACCAATTTATTTGTACGTCTTCTCCTACGCCGACGTCCTTGAAATTAGCGGTAGACGGGTTAATTTTGGGAGGAAGAGTATTTGAGTAGTTGTACTTTGAATGAGGCTGAGAGATCCTCGCAGGTGGTATGTGGTCGGAAGAGAGAAGTGGGGCACAATCTCAATCACAAACGATTCCTCTGTGATATCAGTTCGCGATTTAAATGACATGCCTCATTTTAATGCCTAAATTCTGAAAAAAAGAAGTATGTATGCAGATGTGCTGTACCTGAGTCTGTAAAATATAAAGCATTGCGGTGGCGGAATACAAGATATAAAATCAAACATTTCTATCAGTTCGCGACCGAATTAAATTCACAGACAAAATCTTGCGTCCCCGACCAGTTATGTTCAACGTTGTGTTCATAGAATAAAGGTAATTACAGGTGTATTATTGCGTAGTGTTACAGGTATGGTATTTACATGAGCTCGTCGATTGTACTAAAGAGTTTGAGTCCTTTCTCCCAGCGCGACTCCTTGGCGTTCATCAAGCGGTCGTGCTCAACTGGATCTTCAGTTGCGAGCTGGGTCTGGGTTCTGAAACTGTTATCCACGTAGCGGAAGAGGTGCCGGCAGTGAATTGGGTGAAAGAATACGTTCCTCCCCGCGCGCAACTGGCACATTTGAGTGGCGATCGTGGCGGAGGGAAGGAGAATGAGGCGCCTGCGGGGAACTCGACGACGGCCTTCACATCCCATAGAATTAAATGGCCGCCTTTCTTCGCGTCAAAGTTGCCCAGAGATTGAATTGCCCACCATCCGAAAGGAAGGTTGCAAACGTCGCGGTGTCTGTATGTGCAGACGTTTCCGAAATTAAATGCGGCGCAGGCGAAGACGGACTGCTGAATGGCCTTTGAGGTGGGGAAGGCGGCGATGCAGGACCTGTTGTTTTCCACGTAGAGGCCGTATAGCCAGGGCGCCCACAATGCAAAGGCGACTTTAATAAAATCGATGAGCATTTCAAAAGAAAGAAAAATAAAACAACACGCAGCTGGCAAAGGTGGCCATCCGGGTGATGTGGGGGTTTGCGAGAAGTCGCGCTGCTAGGCCGGTGTGCTCCTTGTTATCGAGCCAAGCGGGACCAGCGAGCCCTTGCCGAGGGAGAGGCCGACGTTGATGGCAGCGAAGAGGCCGCTCGGTGATGACGCATGGTGGCAGGAAAATGGGTCGCATCACCCTGGGCTTTGGCGAATGCATATGCCGATCGGACGGCATCTGGGTAGGAGGGGTCGGTGGGCTGGCCTGCCAAAACCGCGAAAATACGCCCTGCGGCGTCGACGAGAGGGTGGGGGGTCCTCAATGAATGCGGCGTCAGTGGCAGAAGGAAGGGGGGAGATGATGACGCACCTGCCGTCCCAGCTTATCAGCTGGAAGCCAAGCCCGATGAGTTCCGCCATGCTGCGCTGCTTTTTCTTGCCGTAGATTTCATGCCGCTGCTCGGTCTTGCCGCCGTATGCGCCGTGGGTGGTGGGGAGTTTGGAGCTGTCGAAGTTGGGCACGGTGATGGCCTCCGAGCGAGAGGGACGTCTGTCTTGACCGAAGGTCGGACAGTGTGCCCTTCAGCTGTGATTCTGTGGGCGCGTCGCGCACAGCAGCGACGGTGGGCGCCTTTGTTGGGCGATCCGGTCTTCAGAGGTCGTGGATGCTGGCGGGCCGGCGTTTACGTTTGAGGGACTCGGGCAGAGTGGGCAAGTGAGTGGGCAAGTCGTCTACTTCATTCATAGGATCGGGTGGCCACTCGTCGTCGACCTCATGCAGGGGTCTGGAGGCCCATTGAAGTCCCCTTCGTTGGGCTCCTCAGAGACGACGCCGAGAGGTTCGTCGTCCGGTTCTGCGTCCTCTTGATCCTTGCGGTCGGCGGCGATGGCGCGCAGAGGAGTGGCAGGATATCCAGTGCAGTCGTCCAGGCCGCAAAAACAGTGCCGCTGCGGGTCTGAGCTGGTTTAAGCCGGATAATTACGCGTGCATGGATGGAGACAGAGCATACCGTTCTTGTGTTGGTCGGCTGCCACAACATCCCGGGAACTGCTAAAAGCGCGTCAGCTGCAGGTAGGTGGCATTTGTTTTCGGACGGCTTTCAGCTGGTTTTTCTGCAGGGGCTCCGGGTATGGGCACTGCAAGCAGACGAACCAGCTGAAAGTCGTCAGAAAACGAGAAGAAAAGGAGACTTACGCGTACTAGTTGGGTGCTTTGTTGAGAGCGCGTTCTAGGTCATGTGATGTCACGATCCAAGACATGTGATGCGATGCGACGCGTCCTGCCTCTGCCGGAACAACACGACGCGTCACGCAACGTCCTTCTCATCCAGAGTGAGGATCTCAACCACAGAACGAACGGCATCCGGGCGCGTTATTGAGAAGAAGAAAATTAAGCGGCGCAAATTCTGGGGCCAAGCGAAGCAGCGCGGAAGGAAGAGGACGCCGTCTCAGTGGGTTTTTTAATCCGGTGGGTCCCTTTTCTAAATTCCGTAGACTTGACCCGCAAGCAGCAGCGCAGAAGACCAATGGCAGGATATTCCGACCATTCGACGACGCCGACGAATCGTACACGAGGAAGTCTTGCATGGTCGAATCCCTGCAGAAATCAGCAACGCGGAGAGGACTTCAGCAGCGCCAGCACACAATGAAGAATCTGGAGGAACTACGCCTCATCATCAGTACGTCGCGGGTTTTTTCGCGTTCCCTCAACTGAGCGCTTTGCAGCAAGCTCTATGGGAAGCTCGGATCGACGTTCACGCCGGGATCGGACGCAGCGCCAGGAACGCGTTCAGCGCGCAGTTGGAGTGCATGTCCGACGCATACACCAAATGGGCCACCTCCATCGCTGAAGAGGCTGGCGGCAATACGAGCTCCGAGATGCAGTGTGCAGGATACTCGCAGCGTTCTGTCATAGATATGTTCTGTGAGTGATAATTTTTCTTTCGCATGATAGCTCATGAATTTATTTAAGCCGCGCTGAAGCAGGATCTACATCTCATTCGCGGCGACCATTTGTCGCCTCTGCCTGTGTTCGCACGGGTGGATTCCTGTCTCGCCCTATTTTCCCCACACCGTCATCGCCATCCGCGCTCTTGAGGCGTATCGCGTCACCCATCTCGCTGCCCGCGTCTCGGAATCCAGGCTTTCGTGCGGGCCCTCTCGGATATCCACGGCGTTGCCCCGCGTGCATGGCTGTCGTCCAATTCTCGGTCGCCTTCGACGTCTACTCGAAATCCGCGCACAGTCGAGAAGCGAGTGCAGGCCGTA